>JAGVSP010004663.1:0-29924 GCA_022494985.1 Micrasema minimum
TATCTTCAAACCCAAACCCCACCTTTATTTGGGGGAAACGAAAAAATTTTTAGGGGATTTTTAAGGGTTGCCCCTTTTTTTTAATTTTTTTTTAAAATGGATAACACTACTTTGGTAAAATTTTTTTTTATAGAAAATGCGATTTCCATTTGTTTAGAATTGAAAATTTATAAAATACCATAAAAATATAGAAAAGGGGGGGGGTTTTCAAATTGGGAAGGCCGGCCAAAAACAAAACTCTTAAAAAAAACCCCGGGGATTAATAATAAACAGGCATTAAAAACTTTTCCTAAATCCCCCCCCCTTTTTGTTTTTTATTTTAAAAAAGTAAAAAAAAATTTTTTCAAGATCGGAAACCTTTTTTTTAAAAAAAATTTTTTTGAAAATTTTTTAATTTTAAAAAAATTAACTGGGGCCCTCGGGGGGAAAACCCCTTCAATGCCTCAAACCCCCCTTTCCCCTTTGGGTTTTAATCAAAGGCACCTAAACCCCCCCAAAATCAAAATTTTTGGGTTTTTTAAAAGGGTTTTTTAAAAAAATTTTGGGGTTGGGGTTTGATTTTTAAGAAAAAAGGGAAAACCTAAACACCCTTTTCCCCGGGTTTTGCCCTAGGGCCAAAAAAACCCCCCCAAACCCCACCGGTTTTATTTAAAATTGGTTTTTGGGGGGGTTTTTTAAACCAAACATTGGCCCCTTCCCAGGTTTATTTAAATTTCCAAATTTTATACCTAAAACCAAACCCAAAATAAATTTGGGTAAAATGGGTTTAAAAAAGCAAAAAAAAAAAATTTTTTTTTTTTTCGGCCCCCCCCATTTTTCTTTCCCCCCAAAGGAAGGGGAAATTTGGGGGAAAAAAGGAAAATGGGGTTTACACTTATCCTCATCTGGGAATAAAGTGTAATTAAATTTTTCCTTGGTTATCCGGGCCTTCCTGGCCTTACAGTTTAAAACAATTCCAAAAAAAATTGGAATATAAAGCCCTTTCCTCTAAGGGGCCCTTTTATTAGTAATTACTACCACCCGCGTGGAGACCAGCATATACTGCCTCGCCAGGCCCCCCACCCGCAGACACTATATTTCTTTGTTGTCAATATATTCTCTTCTTGCTTCCCAGCAACACATACTCTGCGACTGGCCGCCTGTCTGAGTGTGACTCCATGGAGTCCCTCCAGAGCCTGCAGCCAGGCGGGGGTAGTAGGGCCCCTCCCCGGCTGCTCCACCAGCCGGCTCCGACCAGACTCAACAGGAGTAACAGCATCAGGTAACATTGTCCTTCGTCACAATAGATCTTCACAGGTTGAGTGAAATCAGAAGCTCAATGCCCTGACCCACGCCTAGAATAAGAACTTTGTCCACTCAATACATACCCGGTGATCGCCTACCGGAGTGTGACTATGGAGTCCCGTCAGACCATCAACAAGAGTATTTTTTTTATTATTTTACTATCAATTTAAAGCAAGAAATCCTATCTTTCCTTCTCCTTATAATATAATACCCAATTACTCTTAGTTTTCTAAGACTACTGTACTTAATATCATACAGAATTTAATATAAGGTTGTTTGAATTGTCAGCTATCTCAGGGACAGGACCTTTCCAAGGTATTACTAATAATAATGGAGGCATCTTAATATCATTTAAGGACTCGCTCATACAAAGCAATATGTGAGTGCAATAATAAATTAGTCTTTGGTTCCCAATTTCTGAGTAACACAAGAAACTAACGATTTTCTTCTTTGCATTTCATGTGTTGACATTGAATGATTGCATAAACTTGTACTCGTATGTTTTGTTGTTTATCTAATATTTTGTTTTTAAACATTGGAAGATGATGTTAACTAGGGAAAATCAGTGTTTTATGTGTTTATACTGTGAATTGGCTACCAAAGATTACTTATTGCGTCTACAGATCGCCTTGTGTAAGTGTATTGTAACATTCTGCCATTCGATCACCAAAAGTACAGAAAACAAAATTTTGTCCTCCAGGGAAAAAGGTGAAAGATCTTGTCTCTGGATGATTGAACGACTTACAGTTTTTTGGTTGCGAAAAGGGAAGTCTTTCTAGCTTCTAGAGGTAAAATTTCATCACTTTTTTTGTTTACAGACAAATTTTAGGTTTTTGCAGTTAGTGGTCTTTTAGTGATCGGACAGCAGTATTGTATTTTGGCATGGATGTTTTCTGAATATGTCAAGCTTCTGTGATTATAAGTTTTGCTATTTTATGTTAATCACCATCACTTTTACTACCATCAATAAATGATAAAAAGTTATGTTTTTTGGTTAATGTTAAAACCTTAGTTACTATCATGTAAAATTAATAATTTGATGTTAGTTTGATGCCATTATCTAAGGATCACAGCAAAAACAATTTCCAACTAGAAATTTTATCACAACTGTAATTCAAACAAGATTTTATCAACCCTGTTGAATATATGTTTGTCCGTTTTGCATAGCACAACACAGCTTAAACAATTGATTACTGAAAACACTATTTTATGGCTTAGATTAGCACCCAAAATCTATGTAATTCTTGCTTTTGTCTTGTGAATTGGATAAACCCACTGCTCATAATAATACTATAAGCGAAATAGTTTTGTAGGCCTTTGTTAGACGAGTAATATGTGTATTAAACGATTTTGGTCTGCCATTTTTCATGAAAACAAATAATCAAATCATGCCTTTTCTCAAAGTTATATTATATTAAAAATAGCTAGTTCTACTTTCCCTTATCCGCACCGCAAGGCACTGCATTGGTACACCAAGTGCAGTGAATTATGACCATTTGTTACATGAAGGCAAGATGATTAGTCTTTCGCTTAAAAACATCAATAAAACTGTATGATTTCCTGCGTTTTCGCAGTAAATTGTCTACCAAAGATTGCTCGGTCCTCCAATGTATTACACATCTGAGCGAAGCCTAAGGTTCATTTTATACATACCGTGCAATTCACCCAAGGCAGAACAATTGGTAGTGCGGAGTGGGCTATATACAAGGTGTAACAGAACTCGATGTACAAGCGGTAAACCAGTGAATCTACGTCATATTTGGAGACGATTCTGTGTTATATTTTTTTTTGAAAAGATAAGAAAATCAAGTTAGAAGTTGTTTTTTTTTTCAATAATTTTTTGCAAATTGTTGTAAAATATCATTTATTTAATCAAATTTATAGGGACTATTCATTAAGAAAACATAACAAAAACCCGCATTTTAATGAGAATTAAAGCCATTTAACTTTGCAATTTAACTGGTCTTTTAAAATGAGTTAGTCACTCAGGGTTGCAAACATATGTTCTGGGTCGGTATCAGATGAATTATTTGTGACATGGAATAAATAAATCTGCTTTACCAATATTCTTGTGTTGTGTTGGTGCCTAGTATGTAAACATGAACACAAGTATTAAAGTCACTGAGACAAAGACAGCGATGTTCTCAACTGATGCGTTCAGCTCCTGGGGCGTTCATTTCATTTAGTTAACCCGGAATAACGTACGTAGGGTACAAACTTTTTTACAAATTTTTTTTTTGGTTTTTTTAAAGGCTCAAATCAAAAAGTCATATTACACAATCGACTCCAAATATGACGTAGATTCACCCGTTTTCCACTTGTACGTCGAGTTCTGTTACACCCTGTATAGTATAGATTTTATTCGAAATACTAACCCAATCCTTACGAGGAGTGTTCTGCGAATTTTGTGAATTTCTCGTCACATGTGTTTGACGCGTAAGTCTAGCCACAGAATATTTATTATGATAGCTCCCAACTCTCGTGAAGTTAACTCATGTTAATCGAAATTGAGTAGAGGTGACTTTGCACTAATTCGTACAACACTGCCCATACTTTGGTCAACTTTGCTTACGTGTTTAATATACTAACTGTATTTCCAGGTCCACCAAATCTGCTAAACTGTATCCATCTTTGCTCCAGAGATCTTCGGAGGGGGAATATAAACCGTACTATTGTCTCTATGTCAACTATGAGGGGGAATATGAACCGAGATGGACAACTATGGAGATGGACAAGGTATGCGTAAAGTAAAACCAACCTAACCTCACTTATTCACTGAAAATGTAAATCTTTTAATTCTAATTTAACGTAGATTTAAATGTTGAACCCTACATACTTAAATGTATTGCTTTATGTAACTTATATCAAAGAATTAGTAGACTGAATGCTGTTGAAATGCGATCTCTCAGGCGAATGAGTGGTAAGACTATGTATGATAGGTGTACAAATGACGAAATTAGAGCAGAGTGCAAGACTGAGATAAGCAGTATCGACAAAATTAAGAAAGGGCTTTTACGATGGTTTGATCATGTGTGGAGCGAATGAGTGATGAAATAACGGCTAAAAGAAGTTTAAATGCGAGTGTGCCTGGGGTGTAGAAGCCGCGGAAGGCCGAGTAAGACATGGCAAGACCAAGTACGTCAAGTACTTGAAAGTGGTCATGTGAAAAGTCGGAATAATCGGCGTATGTGCATGAGAAGATGTATGAATGTAGAGGAAGCAAAGGAAGTCTGTCAGGACAGAGTGGTATGGCGTTCTATCCTCTCTGCCTACCCCTACGGGGAAATGGCATGATGGTTAGTTAGTTAGTTAGTTATATCAAAGAATTCTTCTTGTCAATTGCTTTTGTTGTTGTTTGTATAGAAGAAACCCTTTTGTCTATATCCTTTGATGTATCTAATCTTGTCTACATTACAAACCGTCTTGTCTATATTATTATTACAACCCTAATTGTTTTTAAATTTCATAAATACAGTGTATCTCAACCAACAGTGTTTTATCACAGCACTGCAGTAGATACTATGTGAACTACTAGTAGTTTTTCTAAACCGTAAAACCCAAAATTGGTACTGTGAGAATCCACAAAATATCACAAAATTTGCAGATGTTACTCGCCTTATAGCATGGTGGTAGTGCATTTGGCTACCGTGCATGAGGTCGCGGGTTCGATTCCCGTAGGGGGTCAACATAAAACATTTATTTACATGTGATTTTTAGATTTTATTTGATTTTTATTTTTATTAAATCACAATAATGGGATGGTGACTCAATCAGTAGAGACCCATGCCAATGATCTGGCCCCGACTCACTAGATGGTCTATGTCAAGTCAGGGCATTGTAGTATTACACATAACACATTGTAGTACTTAACATAATTGAATATTTACACAATTAGTATAATAGAACCAAGTTTGGATTTCACAAATTTAGAATTTACAAAACAATATTTTTGCATTCCAAATATTTTATGTGTGATATCTTGGACTGGTACTGGAGCATAAGACTGATCATGCTACCTTCATGTAATAAAATGATCCAGAGACACTGCACTTGGTGTACCGATGCAGTGCCCTATGCACATATTGGGTGCAGATAAGGGAAAGTAGGAGTACCTAGTAGTTGTAGATGTAAGTGTATTCCAGTTAGACCCTCCCTCTCCCCGCACTTGGCTTGTGTATAACCCATTGAGTATTGAGTATAAGTGCCCCCCCGCCCAGGTATTGAGTACGGGGCGTCCGAGCCCCCCTCCCCGAGCCCCCGCTCCGCCCTGTCCCCCCACCACCAGCTCCTGCCGCAGCACCAGCTCGTGCTGCCCTCGCAGCACCACTCCGCAAGGCACTCGCACTACAAGAAGAACGATGATGGTAAGACTCTTAACTATCCAAATATTATAAGCAACATTTTGTGTAAACAACATTTTGAGTGTGTCCAAATACTTGTAGACAAAAACTGGATTTCACCTATTACGGGGTAATAATTACAATTTGACATCTCAACAGAGACGCCTAGATATGAATATTCCCTTCCAAATTTCTCGTCTCTGTTGAGATGTCAAATTGTAATTATTAGCCCGTAATGGGTGAAATCCAGTTTTTGTCTACAATGGACACACTCAAAATGTTGTTTATAAAAATTAGCTGGTAAAAGTTATAAGCATAACAAATTGAAGATTCATCTTCAGGCGTTTCCTAGTAGGTGATATAATTCGGTAAGAATCTCACTTGCAATCATAAGGTTTCTGCTAAAATGCTTAGCAATTTTCTCAATGGATGACAGAGAGTGTTCACATGTGAAGCTTCGCGCCATTTTACTGTATATTGGCAGATATGGATATCAAATACTAGGGGAAATGGGAAATGTTGTAATACATCGAATGGCCACTTAATGTGAGTTGAAAGAAAAAAAAAAATTTTGCGCACAAATTCTTATTAAAATACGGTTTTTTATTTTGTTTTATTTATGGATAGTATTACTTTGACTAAATAAATAATAATTGATAACCATTTGCAAAAAAATATTGAAAAAAAAATCAACTTCTTATTCGATTTTCTCGAAAAAATATCGGTCAAATAAAAAAAATATATTCTAACAAATCAACTCCAAATTGACGTAAATTAACTGGTTTCTCGCGTGTACATCGAGTTTTGTCACACTTTATATTTACCACTAAGATTGTCGCCAGTAACTTACCACCTACGTTTAACAGTGCCCATAATATGTGTACTGACAATTCTTCAACTCCTCCAGCCCACGGCTCCACCGCCAGCCTGGTGTCCACCGCATCGTCCCTGCACAGCTCTGCGGAGGAGAGGCAGGCCCACGAGGCCAGGAAGCTGAGGAGGGAGCTGACGGACGCCAAGGAGAAGGTCCACACCCTCACCACTCAGCTGACCACCAATGTAAGTGCCGCATGCAAACACATTTACTTCATTTTAAAATTTAATGAACATTGAACTCGCTTGAAACTATACAGCATATATTTTTAAAATATCGCACCTACGATAAGACAAGATAAAGTATGCCAATGTATTTTGAAAACATCCCTCTATCTGGAGGAACATTAAGTCGTTCATTAGGTTCAGTCTCATTTTGCCAGAGGGCGATAAAGGGTTCGTTTTTTTAAATATATTGCGGCATCCCGTCATCCGCGCGCAGAGATGTGTTCTGAAGCGTCAAAGCCGTTTTTTGACGTGATAACGTCTAATAAATCGATGAACGCCGGGCGCACATACGAAAAAGCATGACTCATTGTTACGTTCCGCCTGAGCCGAGTGTGCAAGCGAGAGCGCGAAACAAGCGATAGAGAGGCACGATCAGCCTAAGCGTTCGGTTTGTGATGCATCTATCTCTCTTCCACTCCATCGGTGTGGAACCGTGCTCTCGACGTCCTCGCTTCAAGTACAGCTTCAGAATCTTCATCGTCATCCACGTGCACGTCGTCAGAACATAATTTAAGTAAACACATATTTGAATTAACAAGGGCAAAAAAATGTTAATTTGTGAAAAAAAAATGTAATTTTCAATTAACTCCTGCTTTGTATTGTACAAAATAATGATAATTCAGTAATAATAATTCAATTCAATTCATAAAAGTATGCTATTTTTCATCAATGTTTTCTTATGACTATCACGTAAAATTATCGTTTAAAAACCGACTTTACAGACAACCAAAAAATTTTTTTTTTAGATGAAATACCTATCTCTAAAATGCACGCAAAAATAAATAAAAAATGTTGAAAATAATATTCGTTTAAAAATCGTAAATAATGACGTCACTCCTTGTATCTATATTTACTGTTTCCGGGTTCCGTTTTTAAACCTCCGTACCGACATTTCAAGCAAACGGACCTCGTCCCGAGTCAATTTAATATGCAATTTTAATCTACATACAGGTTTCTATCGCAAAACAAGATGGCCGCCATTCAGTATCTCTAGAACAGCTGTTAACAGAAAATCTAACAGCTCTGAGTTGAGTTAGCGGTATTGAGTTTATTGAGTATATTCATTAAAAACAATGCTCGTTTCAATTGAATTCATAAATAAAACAAATAAAACAAATAATACATGATAATTAGAGATGTGCCGACTATGACATTGGCTGACTAGCCAACTGGCCGACTAGTCGACCAAGCCGATCATTGCTTTCGGTGGAGTTCGTGTGGCATCGGCAATGTTCGTGGCTCTTCGTTTACAGCAGAGTCTCTCGCATTTCGGATCAGGTTTTTGTTTACTTTGCATTTCTAGTGTTGTTTTTGTTTACCTACGCACAAGCCGGCGTGTTTTTAAAATAAAAAATCAGTACCAAAGAGTTCCTATTCCTAGATTATAGGTATTAAAAAACTGTAAAGCTGAATCTATAATAAAAACTATTATAGTCCTTAAAATATAGCTTGATTAGAAAGACAGTTCGTCACGTTAGAATCTGTATGAATCAAGTCTGATATGATTGTATGGGACTTGGTTCAAACAAATACTACCATGAAATGACGTCTAACGAGTGATTTAGTACATTAATAAACAAAAAACCATTAGTATCTGGAATGCTTCACATATCAATCAATGTATATGTATATATTATATAAAATCAGCTTTAAAACCATTTAAAATTTTAAAAATTAAACAGTTTGACAGCTGTCATTCTAATCAAGCTATATTTAACAGACTATAATATAGGTTACGATTTCATTTCAATCACCCTATTTTTAAGCATAGAAATACAAATAAAGTAATCAGCCGACTAGTCGGCTCTTTGGTACATCTCTAATCAAAATATATTTTAAATTTATTCAATAAACAATAATTAAATTACACCAAAGTATGAAAATCGAAATCACTGATTATTGTAGTAAGAACGCCAGCCGTTTCATGACGTCACTACTGTAAAATGACGCACTATTTGATATACGCGATATTTGATATACGCGATATTTGATATACGGAACTTTAAAAAAGCGTATAAAAAATTGACTTAGTTAAATAGTAAGCTATTGGAAAAAAGAATACCTTGGAAAAGTATGGAATGAGGGAATCCACTGTTTTCTAAAGTAATTTTTTTCTATAAACTTACTATTTAACTAAACACACAAAAAATATATTTAATATTTTTTTTTATAAGTTATTGATGAAGATACGATTTTTTAAAGTTGCACATTTCAAATACCGCGCTAAATACCAACTATGTACTAACTGTGTTGTTACTAAAACAAATGGGATGTGTGCTATTTCTAAAAGAAATACAATGGATGTGTGCTGTTTTAAAAACTTCTTGCATACATTTATGTAAAATAATATTTTCATAAATTAAACACCCTGATGATATAACAATGTTTTATTGGTAATATTCCAGATTAGATAAAATAATGGTAGAATATCAACACAAAACTAAACTAAATAAACATAATCAAACATTTTAAAAATCTTCTGGTATGTCGTGTCGTCTCGGTCTGTGGTGATTCCCCGCAGTTTTCCGCGTAATTTTTTTTAGAAACAACACACAAATGGAGGTGTGTTCTTTCTAAAAAATACGTATTTTTCGACTGCTAACAGTAAATTCACCAATGATCAGATGTGTGTTATTTCTGCTTAGAACGTACGTCTAGGTTAAAAAAACAAGATGGCATCATTAAGTTGAAATCCCAAAAGTTGGCTTGTGTGTTGTTTCTGAAACATACGATTCAAATGTTGAAAATACCCAGTAGTAGCTACCTAAACGTCACAAATCGATGAAATTCGTAAAATTAAGAAAATTCGGTAAACAAAATAATATCTTGTTTTCACACAAAATGTTTTTTACGTTGGTTCGGTCATGTAGAGCGAATGTATGATGAAAGAACGGCTAAAAAAATATACGATGCGACTGCGCCTGGATGTAGAAGTCGAGGAAGGCCGAGAAAGACATGGCGTGATCAAGTAAAACAAGTGCTTGGCACGTAATAAGTCGGAACAATCGACGTGCGTGCATGAGAAGATGTATGAATGTGGAGGAAGCGAAAGAAGTGTGCCAGGACAGAGTGGTGTGGCGTTCTGTCCTCTCTGCCTACCCCTTCGGGGAAACGGCGTGAAGGTTAGTTAGTTAGTTAGTGTTTTACAAATAATACTCGTTTTTTTAAACGCTGCGCGCTGTGAGAAAAACAGTACTAGATTTGTTAGTAGGTAGGTATGCACTAAAATGGGTTTGTTTTTTGCCTGTTCGTTTAAATTATTTCGATAAATATCACGGGGCTTTTTTAATGCGTACCCAAAGCGCGCGGAGAATAAATTATTCATAACAATATAACTAGGTATTAAAAGCCAGTAGGCACTATAGATCAGTCATACCATATATCAGTATATCACACATAAAATATTTATATGAAAATCACATGTAAATAAATATTTCATGTTGACGGGAGTCAGGGATACGGGAATCGAACCCGCGACCTCATGCACGGTAGCCAAATGCGCTAGCACTATGCTACGAGGCGGACATAACAGTAATATAGAAAAAATTTACATACATTCATATATATTTTTATTTTTTTTAACTACCTCAACGGGTCAAGAGGCCCAATTACAGAGGGGAACAACGTCACAAACACCCAGGCTTGAGAAAAATCACTTTTGATTTTTTGAGTTCTCATCGGGAATCGAACCCGGAACCTCCGTATCGTGAGTCCAGCGTCTTAACCATTACGCTACGGAGGCCGCCGTTTATGTATGCAAAACATATTTTCTGCTATACATATATTTAGCTGGTACCTAGGTACTACATATTTCCCATCTGGTCATTTTTTTGCATTTCCGATGTTCTTGTGTATTGTGTTGAAAAGGCAAAAAACAAATATTTTTATTATCTACCAGGAGAATAGGATTATGAAGATGTAAAGAAAGACGGAAACTGTCTGCTGTTGTAAATTATTGAGAAAGTCAGTGTGACGTCACTTTTGCCAGGGCAGGACTTAGAAAATCAAAATAAATATTTACGAAAATAAAGAATTGCATTAAGAATAAAAATTGACAAAAAAAACACATATCCTAATAATCCTTTGTTAAATTTTTTTTTAGTTCACGCCCCATATTGCTGTGATAAAAGATATATGTATTTTTTTATATTTTTTTTATAAAAATAACATTACATAGGGAGAAAAAAAAAAGAATTCTTTTTCTTTTTTAACCTAATGCTCCCTAGGAGTTTTTAACAATAAACTCATTTAGGGACAAATAAAAAACACATATTCATTTTATTCTAATACGCACTGACATCACTTAGATCAAAAAAATAAACACAATATATACAAAAAACAGAACCAATCCAATGAAAACATAAAACCTAAAGAAACAATAAAGTGAATTATAACAGTAACAGCAAAACCACATATTATTCGACGCAAGTAGAAAAGGTATCATTCTAAATACTTATTAAAATAATATTTTTTCAAATCAGAGGTTTTGTTTTAATTGGTACATTTTTGAAGATAATTGTATTTGTACGTATAAATCCAATTACAGTTTTTCACAAATATGAAATGAATGCTAATTAATACAACTTTTAAGAAATAGAAAATTAGAAATATGAACACTTAAAATTAGAAAAGAAAAACATCAGAAAAAAAGAGATGCACTGCAGGGAAGGTAAGGGACGGTTAGGTTAGGGAAAAGGGAGGAGGATGGGAAATATACAATTAATATTAAACATACTTATTATTTTTGAATAAAATAAATACATTAATGAAATCAATAAATACAAGACATGGCATGACCAAGTACGTCAAGTACTTGAAAGTGGACATGTGAAAAGTCGGAATAACCGGCGTATGTGCATGAGAAGAGATGTATGAATGTAGAGGAAAAAAAGGAAGTCTGTCAGGACAGAGTGGTATGGCGTTCTATCCTCTCTGCCTACCCCTACGGGGAAATGGCGTGATGGTTAGTTAAATACATTAATGTTTTTAAAATATTCTTATTTTTATAAAAAGTTATCAAATATAATTTATTTAGTCAAATTAACTACTACTACTACTACTTTCCCTTATCCGCACCCAATGGTGCATAGGGTACTGCATTGGTACACCAAGTGCAGTGTATCTTGATCATTTATAACACGAAGGTAGACTGATCAGTCTTACGCTTCCTAACCAGCCCAAGGTATCACACATGAAATATTAATATGAAAATCACATGTAAATAAATATTTCATATTGACCCCCTACGGGAATCGAACCCGCGACCTCATGCGTGGCAGCCAAATGCTCTACCACTATGCTACGAGGCGGACAAAATTAAAATAAATAAAAAGCCGCATTTTAATAAGAATTTGTGCCATTTTACTTAATCTGCGGTACTAATGAAAGCTTTTATGAGATAATTTTTTTTTTTTTTTAAGCACAGATTCAAGTCATATTACACATTCGACTCCAAATATGATGTAGATTCACCAGTTTTCGGGTTGTACTACGAGTCTTGTTACTCCATATATATTATTTTGTTTGGTAACTACGGCTCTGTATCTTAGTGACAAAAATTGCCATGCATTCAAGGTTGGCCAGGTAAATCCTAACAATACCGTACCTACCTACAAAATGCTTTAACAATAGCAAGTTATTTTTTGTACAAAATCCCCGTAGTTATTTTTACGACACCCGCTTATGATTCCATAAAATAACTCGGATATTTTATTGCTCTGCTTAAAAATATTTATAAATACTGAAATATATACAATTTGACATCTTAACAGAGACGAGAAGTTTGGAAGGGAATATGGAAAGAAAATAGCTGGTAAAAGTTAAAAGCATAACAAATTGAAGATCTTCAGGCGTTTCCTAGTAGGTGATATAATTCGGTAAGAATCTCACTTGCAATCATAAAGGTTTCTGCTAAAATGCTTAGCAATTTTCTCAATGGATGACAGAGAGTGATCTTGACGCAATTTCTCGCAAAAATAGCGCTTTATAAATCATCCTGAAATAAATAAATTCGAACAAGAATTTCAGAGAAGTGACATTCCATACATGGAACAATAATACCGCGTCTGAGGTGTCTAGTTACCCACTACGTCTGTTACTACGTCATCAATAGGCACCTACGTCATCTCTAGACATCTAAGTGGCTGGAGTCTTTAGACGGTGGAATTTGATAATAAGCGGTGTTATGAAATTAGCCCTAGGAAGCATATATTTTTAGAAAATTTGTATGGAAACGCCCTTCTAGTGAATTCTTGTTCGAAGATATAATACAATAAAATTATAATTATAAAATATATTTATATTAATGCTTAATATATGATAATCTGCCGAAAATATTTTTTTATCATTGAGACTTTGAACTATACAAATTAACAGTTAAGAAATAAATTAGTATTGTATCCCATTTTGAAAGGATAAGAATTTAAAATGAATTTCCAATGGTATTCATTACAATGGATAATAATTTCTTTGGGATAATTTGCCTCCGATATTCTTTTGTGTTTTACCTGTATGGATCAACGCGTTTTTATTCCATTCTTATTTTGAATTTCAAATCCGTTCACGTGGTTCTGGCGGGAGCAGCAGCCAATGAGGCGTGTTTCCAATTTCAAATTATCTCCGACTCAGGGAGCGCCAACCTTTGAACGCTGCACAAACATCGTAAAATTAATATTATTCGACGCCGCCCTACGTATAATATCGTAACCCACAAAATGCGATTTTACAGGAGGAGCATTTGAAAATATTTTCGTTCATATGCATTGGTTGTAGATACGATAAAATACGCCCCAAAAAAGCCCTTATTATTGGCATAATAATTTTTTTGTTTTTGGTAGAATTAAAGATATAGTTAAATACAGACGAAATCCACCAAAAACTAAAAATCGACGATTTTTGGGTTACGATTTTATACGTAGGAGGCGTCGATTTAATTGATATTATTTAATGGGTATTATAGTGTAGGTATGAAATAATGGGTGTT
Source organism: Micrasema minimum (assembly GCA_022494985.1). Taxonomy (NCBI): domain Eukaryota; kingdom Metazoa; phylum Arthropoda; class Insecta; order Trichoptera; family Brachycentridae; genus Micrasema; species Micrasema minimum. Next base: position 13,708 of record JAGVSP010004663.1, read on the forward strand.
GGTTAAGATATGGAAGCATACTGCATTTTCTACTAGACTCTTCTAGGAGGGGGGTGGGGGGGGGGGGGTGGTTGTCTAGTGGAGGTTGCCTTTGTAATGGATTCGGTAGTGTGAATCTCACTTGGCAATCATTAAGGTTTCTGCTTATTTTTTTTTTTGTTTATTTAGGGGGGGGCTTCTATTTTCATGGATAGATCTTGTTCTGGCACTTGGTCTCGCTTGTTAGAGTATTTTTGCTTTTTCGGGGGGGGGGGGGGAGTGATCGGTTTGAGGGGGGGGGGGGGGGGGGGGCGTTTGTTGTGGATTTCTCGCATTTTTTAATTTTGATATGAACTTTAGAGCGCTTATAAATCATCGGCGGTAATAAATAAATTCGAACAAGAATTTCAGAGAAGTGGGTACATTCCATACATGGAACAATAATACCGGGGGGCGCGTCTGAGGTGTTCTAGTTACCCACTACGTCTGTTACTACGTCATCAATAGGCACCTACGTATCTCTAGGGGATCTTAGTGGCTGGAGTGGTGGTCATCACTTGACATCTTAAGTGGCCGGGGGTTCCTTTAGACGAAAGAGTGTGGGGGGAATTTGATAATAAGGGGGGTTTGTGGGGCGCGGTTGTTATGAAATTGGCGGGCCCTAGGAAGCATATAGGCTTTTTTAGAAAATTTGTAATGGAAACGCCCTTCTAGTGATGTAATTCTTGTTCGAGATATAATACAATAAAATTATAGATTATAAAATGAAGCAATATTTAAATTATGCTAGATTAATGTTTAGAGGTATTTATGATAATCTGCCGAAAATATTTTTTTATCATTGAGACTTTTTGAAACTATACTAACAGTTAAGAAATAAATTAGTATTGTATCCATTTTTGAAAAGGATACGAATTTAAGGAAAAAAGAATTAAAATGGAATTTCCAATGGGATATGTTTTTTTTTTTTTTTCATGTACTAATGGATATTTTTTTAATTTTACTTTTGGGAATAATTTGCCTCCGATATATCATTTGTGTTTTACCTGTATGGATCAACGCGTTTTTTATTCATTCTTAGGTGGGGTGTTTGAATTTCAAATCCGTTCATGCGTGGTTCTGGCGGGAGTCCAGCAGCCAATGAGGGGTCGTGTTTTCCAATTTGAGGGCAGGGGCCAAATTATCTTCTGGGATTGGGTGCAGGGGTAGAGTGTATGAGAGAGGTTGCTGTGTGGTGGAACGAATTGCGGGGGGTCTAAGGCAGGGGGCTTCGCTTTTTATTATAATTCAAAATATTTGGGGGGAACTCAGGGCCTGCCGGTACGTATATTGGCACTAGTCGTAAACATCGTAAAATAGGCGATTTTTTCAGGGTGAGGGGAGCTCCTAGCTTTTGAAAATATGCTTACGTAACCCACAAAATGTTGACATTGATGTTGATACATTTCAGGAGGGGGAGTTAATTTTTTTAAAAATTAATTAACAAAAATATATCCCGTTGACCATCTTTTCGTTATGGGGGGGGGTTGCATGGAGGGGACTTGTTTTGGAGGGGATTGTAGATAGTGGGAAGTGGTATAAGGGGGGGGGGGGGGGGGGGTGGGTGGGGGGGGGTTGTTTGGGGCGGGGGGTGGCGGGCGGTGGGGGGGGGGAGGGGAAAGGGGGCGCGGGGGGGGGGGGGGGGGGGTGTGGGGCGGGAGCGGAGGGGGGGGGCGGGGGGTGGGGGGGGGGGCGGGGGGGGGGGAAAGAGGGGGGGCGGCGGGGGTGGTGGGCGGGGGGCGGGCGGGGGGGGGGGGGTTCGCGGGCCGTGGGGGGGTCGGGGGGGGGGGGGGGGGAGTTAGGGTTGGAGGGGGTGGATTGGGCATAGGGGGGGGGGGGGGGGGGGGGGGGGGGGGGCGGGGGGGGGCGGGGGGGGGCGGGTCGGGGGGTGGGGGGGGGGGGGGAAGTTTTTTTTGTTTTGGTGGGGGGGGACTGCGGGAAGTGAATTAAAGATATGATTAAATCACAGAGGGGGGGGTTGGTGTTGGGTGGGGGGGCGTGCGGGGGGGGGGGTGGGGACGAAGGTGGGGGGGGGGGTGGATGGGGGGCGCACCGTAAAACGCGTGGGGGGGAAAATTCGTTGGCGGGTGGGGGGGGGGGGTTGGACTTGGTGGGTGGGGGCGGTCGTCGGTCTGTGGGGGGCCGGGGTTTGTGGGTATGTTTGGGTTACGATATTATACGTAGGAGGCGTCGATTTAATTGAGGGGATTATTTAATGATTTTTTGAGAATTTCAGGGTCAATTTGACTTTGGTTTTGACAACTCTACTTTTTTTAAGGGAAACCTTTTAATTTAAAGAAAAATATACGAGAATAGTTCGCGTGTTTACAACCAGACAGGTTTATTACCCCTGAAGTTGCACCGTTGCGTTGGGTTCACGTCCGTTCACGTCGCGCTCAAATTTACGCGTACAAGTTGTTATTTACAACCGGATTAAAAAACAAAAAGTTAATATTGTGGAAAATAAATGTGAAAACATATAATTAAGCCAACTCCTGTCAATCAAATTGATGGGAACGAGTTTATTGTGTTTAAAGTGGGGAATAACCAACGAAATGTGAGGATAACAATATACCCATTATTATCTCTACTTGCTCTAAAAAGGATTCAAGACTTCAAGACAACATAAACATAACCTTTTCTTGTTTGTTTTTGTTCCTTATTCAAATTTGAATTTAAATTTATTATAGTTTTGTTGTTCTTTTTTGTTTTTAAACTTTTTTTATCCGTTATTTGAATTTGTTCTATTCGGGTTATGTGTTATGTATTCGGGTCATATAAAGCAGATAAAATTTAAATAACATTTATTTTATCACATCTATCGTGTTTTTTTCTACATACATTATACGTGTTAGATAGATATTATAATATAATTTTAACTTTTCGAATGACGTCGAGTTATTGAGATGTTTTATTGGGCTCTTAATTTACGAAATAAGTAAGTAGGTTTTAATGCTGGAATTTTTATACAACAGATTGATGTTGATTGTGAATATTTTCAAATGTGTAGATGACCAATCTTACGCTTCGCCTAAATCTATAAGGCATGAAAATTCGAACTTCGATCCCAAGACAGTAAAAAAAACCGTCAACAGTTTCATATCGCAGTAACCACTACAAAATCAGTAAAAAGTCATGTACTCTCTGTTTATATTTCTAATCAGAAGCTAGAATTCTCCCGTCCATGCGCTTGGTAGCTGCAGGACGAGTTGAGATCTAGTTTCTTTTTGTACAGCGCTCTTGAAGCGATTTTTCACAAAACAGCGCTTTATAAATTGTCCGGGTAGTAATAATAATAATTATTTATTTATTTATTCTATCAGTGAATCTCAATAATCGGGTCGCGGGTTCGACCCCCAACAACATGAAATATTTATTTACATGTGATTTTCATATTAATATTTCATCTGTGATACCTCGGACCGGTACTGAAGCGTAAGACAGATCACCCTTCCCTCATGTAATAAAATGATCAAGATACACTGCACTTGGTGTACCGATGCAGTGCCCTATGCACCAATGTGTGCAGATAAGCGTAGTAAGTAAGTAGTAGTAAATTCATAAAAATATTTTACAAAATGGCTTATTGTTTTTCAAACAAGTTCTAGTATTTAAATTCGGCGGCAAACCAGTATCAATATCCTTTATAATCTAAAATGTTCTTTTATCATTGTTTAAATCGGGTGATTCGATCATAAAATTGGCGGTAAATTCAAAGAATCGAAAAAGGATTTTAAATCTGTGAAACACCTTTGGAATAATGTATTTGAACAATAAATTGATGTGTTCCCTGCTTATTTTGAAAATATATTTTAAATTTAAATTATTAACTAACTAATTAACCATCACGCCATTTTCCCGTAGGGGTAGGCAGAGAGGATAGAACGCCATACCACTCTGTCCTGACATACTTCCTTTGCTTCCTCTACATTCATACATCTTCTCATGCACATACGCCGACTATTCCGACTTTTCACATGTCCGTATTCCAATTTATTATTATTTTAACTGAGACAATAATAAGATATTTATGTACTTAAATATATCATCTTCATATTGTGAAAGCTAGTTGAATTAAATCCAATTAAAAAATAATCATTCTCCATAGTTTAACCAATTATCTATTCACTTTCTAATATTCTGTATTTTTAATTTAAATATTTTCTATCCTACTATTGCTACTACTAACTTTCCCTTATCCGCACCCAATGGTGCATAGGGCACTGCATTGGTACACCAAGTGCAGTGTATCTTGATCTTTTTATTACATGGAGGTAAGATGATCAGTCATACGCTTCAGTACCAGTCCAAGGTATCACACATGAAATATTAATATGAAAATCACATGTAAATTTGCTGATACTGTTTAAAAAATTCATTTTAAATTTGTTTGAATGTTTTTTTGTCGACAATATTTAGGAATATAACAAATCAAACAAAAACTTACTTAGGTAGGTACTTAATCAATAAATTAACGTCACTCGCTAATCCTTATGTAGATAAAATAAATGTTATGAGTCGATTAACTCATTATTACCGTATTTATTATATGGGAAAAAGTTTTGAAAAACTCTTCAAAAACTGAAAGAGAAACGAAGGAAAATTGAAGAACTTCATACAGGCAGTTAATTTCACGGCTATCTTTTTATCGACCGTGTAAGATAACTTTGTAGTTATCTCTGCCTACAAACCCTGATTGAAAAAGCGATAAGCCACGTTCTTTTAACACTGGCACGTTTAACGACGATCTTTAAATTTAAACAACCCACGGTAATAGTAATGCGGGAATCCACTGTTTTCTAAAGTAATTTTTTTCTTTAAACTTACTATTTAACTAAACAAAAAAATATAAGTTATTGATGAAGATACGATTTTTTAAAGTTGCACATTTCAAATACCGCGCTAAATACCATTATGTACTAACTGCGTCATTTTTGCAGGAGTGACGTCATAAAACGGGTTGTTTAAGGCCATGGTATTTCTCCAGCCAGTAACAAAACTGTCAAAAATCTATGCAAACTGACGCGGGAAGCACAGATAAAATATACCGTCGACTCAACTGTCATATACTGTTAACAGCTGTTCTAGGGAGACTGAAATGGCGCCATATTTTTTGCAATAGAAGCTTGTATGTAGATTGTATTCCATATTAAAATGCCATGGAACGCGGCTACGGGGGTTTAAAAACGGAAACCGGAAACACTACACTTAGATACAAGGAGTGACGTCATTGTTTAAGATTTTGAAATGAATTCTATTTTCAACATTTTTTATTAATTTTTGCGTGCGTTTTTGGGATATTTTCATCCCACTTCAAAATTTTTAAATATTCGCGTCTACACGAAAGCATTTTTTAAAATTCAATTCCGGGTAGCAGTGGATTTCCTCATTATTAATACATACATTGATTTGTATACCAAGGTTAGAGAATAAATAAACAATTTGCTTAAAGCGCACAGAAAACGATACAGAAAACTGTACAGTTTCTTGTGCAGTTTGCAAACTGTCCTGTATAAAGCGAAAACTGTATGGAATATTCAATGGTCGGCGTGACGTTTGGCTGACCAGCGCTTCGATTCTGTAAGTGTTTTTAAACTACTGCGCATACGATTTTGTACTGAATTCGTATGCGCAGAAGTGTGTCTAAAACCTTAGAGAATCGCACCGCTGACAGTTGATGTTTTTTTTTATGTTGACGTTTAAATGAACGCGAGCATACTTCACCACGTGACTCGCGACTGCTTCCAATTCAAACGTATTCCTCGATTTTCTCCCTAGAATGGAACATTAGAGCAATGATTTTTTCACACATTTTAGATATCAACCAGATGCGTGTTTGTTCGTCTTATTTTTTTGATATTTTATTTGTTAAAGGATATATATACAAAAAAATAAGACGATACAAACACGCATCTGGTCGATATCTAAAATGTGTGAAAAAATCATTGCTCTAATGTTAAATTCCATGGAGAAAATCGAGGAATACGTCCAAACGTGGTGGAGTATGCTCTTAAGCTCCCGACGTCACTGCGACCTGTAGATCTATTGTGATGGGTCTCCTTGAGTTAGCTGTCACCCTCATGGCCTAGGCCTTAAGCCCCAGCTCTTGCAGAGGGTGAGGACTAGCACATCCATTGCTATATTCCCTTCTCCAAGCCCTGGTCTTCGAATAACCGGGATCCACCAGGTGGGGAGCGAGGTCCTTTACATCATCCGGCCCTATCAACGGGCCTCCAAGAATGTTACTCCTATTTATTTATTTAAAACTTTATGTACAATTACATAGCAAAAGTACAAGGGCGGGCTTATTGCTTTTAAGCAATATCTTCCAACCAACCCTTAGTTTATTTAGTGATGATTTTTATCGTACCGAGTATTGGTGGAAAGACACAGCTTTAAAATTAAATAGCATTACTTACAAGCATTGGCGGCTACCCCTATAGGTCATAGGGTCATTGACCTCCCAAGATTGAGGACCAAAAAAAAAAAAAAAAAAAAAAAAAAAAAAAAAAAAAAAAAAAAAAAAAATATATATATAATATTATTACTTCATCCACCTACATAAAAATACAGTAGGTCAAACATATATCACCATAAAAAAAACTCTTTATTCAAACAATAAAATAATATATGAGTTGAAATATCAACTCGCGGTCAAAAGTTATTTTGACCGCGAGTTGCTGGAGAGAAAAACGGCCAATCCTATACAAAAGATTACGTGTCAAATTTCTTGTTGATAATTTCAGTACTAAAAAAATAATACGGCTATGGGTCATTGCCGGCTATGAGACAGACAGACATGCAGTTAATGAAAATAAACGAGATGCGTATAGTTATACTGGAACATCTAATTAAACACGTGTAATATTTTAGGTTTGTCCTTGGTTTGTCTCAAACAAAGACGCATTGTCATGTTATGTTTATCAGTGGTTGATCTTTATAGTTTAATATATATTAGTTCTTGGCATCATCATCTGAATCATATCTGTCGCGTTTGATAAAAAAGGATTGGTTTCCTGTTTTGAATATTGATTAATTTGGATATCGAGTAGAAAAAAGTTATTTTTTTATTATATTATGATGTATTCAGGACTATTAGAAATACCGTTTAGTGTTTGTAGTGAAAACCCGAATAACCTAATTGAGTAACATTGCGGATAGGTACTTTAAAGTGGTAGATATATAATTAATTAAATAATAATGTTTTATATGAATATTCAAGATGAATTCCGTTAGTGAAATTTTTAAAGAAATAGCATCAAACTCATTAAACTACGAAAAAAGAGTTCAAATTAAAACAATAGGACGACCATTACCTGTCTTGAAAATAATGCAAATAACGAAAGAAAAAAACAAAGATTAAAAATTGAGTATTTAATTTAAACTAAAGTTATAAGTTTAACCAAAAAATGTATTTGTGCATTGAAATGGATCCATATGAATGTAAGTAACCATTTTTTTGTTTGCGTATACTCAATGCGGATTTCTTAAATATAAGAAAAACATTTTTTTTTTAATGACCCCCCTGATTTGAACCCCTTTAGCCGCCGCGCTGCTTACAAGATTAATATACTTACTAAAATATGACTGGGGAAATGGAAAAGAGAAAGGAAGGAAAGGGATAGGGGAAGAGGGTGAATGAAGGATGTTTTAGAGGTTTGAGGAGAGGTAGTAATGCTTCAGACGTTTCTTGAAAACAAATAAGGAGGGCGCATCTTTTACATCCCGTGGTAAATCGTTCCATAGTCTTGCAGCCTGGACAGTGAATGATTTCGTAAAAAAGGAAGTGTGATGCCTAGGAACTAGGAATACAGAGTGTTTTTTCATTCGATGAGCGTAGTGATAGTCCATGCTCAGAGAGGTAAATAATCTGCTAGGTATCTCGGTGCAGTTGGGTTAATAAGAATATTGTATAAAAGGGAAAGAGATTGGAAGTTTATGCGTTGTTAAAAGAAAAGCCATTTCAATTCCATTCTTATACCTTACCTTATCATTACTACTTTAAGCAATGTTGCGTAATGTTTTATGTTTATATTATGCAAACGAAGGTGCTTCCGAAAATGCGGTAATTTCCTAACTTGTTATAGTTCGTTGGACTGATAGCTCTGTTGACATGGTCACAATCTTGTGCCTGATAGAAAAGTTCAATATTTGTACGGTTTACGCTAAACGCTCCACTTGATAGTATCTGGTACTGCGGGCCAAGGTTCAGAAACACACGCGTAATCGCCACTTTACTCGTAAAACATTCCATCTCACACTTAGAAAAATAATCACTTGAAAACTATAAAACCAAAAGAAAAGTTGAAAAAAAATTGGAGAAGGATCTTGAACGTCATCTCGGTAAGTTTATGTAGGGAAAGGGATCCGGAAAACATCTAATAAAGATTACGCCAAAAAATGCTTCACCAAAGTAGCTCATTAGAAGACACCAGCATAGAAAATGTCGGTAGAATGGAAGAACGAGTTCAATATATACACCGTTTCCCACGATGAGACCGCGAAACTCCAGAGGGTGATTATTCATGATATTCTGAGAAAAAAATCTGAATAAAGTTTTTCAAAAAACTCAATTCTAATTTCTTAAAAAAATGATTAAAATATGAATAAAAATTCACGCGTGTAATACCGTCCATTTTTGAACTGGCTAACACCACGTGACCTGCACCAATTTCAGATATGAAATTCGAATTTTGAATGTCCGCGCAAGGCAAGGCGTTCGGTGACCAGAGCGGACCCCACTCCTCCCCGCCCACCGCCCACCCCGCCACCGCTAGCATTTCAAACAGAAGCCAGTATTACATAGTCGCTTTGTATTAATACTTTTTTTAATTAATTATTAAAAATGCCCGAATCAAAAAACTTTACTATATAAGGATTTTTTTCTCAGAATACCATGAGCAATCACCCTTACCACGGAGTTCGCTGCGTTCTCATCGTGGGACACAGTTTATATAATATCAGTTCCAAAAATTTGTCATATATATGGTTATCAGATGATGGCGGAATGGGGAATGTTATAGTACATCAAGTGGCGACCACTTTTAACCCCAGCCAATGACAGGTCATAAGCCCTGTAAACGCCTAATAGATAACCAGCATTCGCTTCCGGAGTTTCTCTGTCTCTGTTGGGATATCAATATTACTACCGTGCCTAGTGTTGCAGATTGACAGCTAGTACCCACACTTCAAACTCATTCGTCACTAGGCATCTACGTCACCACTAGACATCTACGTCACACGTTTCAAAGTGTGAGTGTATTGGCCTAAGTGCTGGAGTAGTTTAGACGGTGGAATTGAATAATTCTTTACATTTTTAAATTACATAATATGTACAACTTGACATCTCAACAGAGACGAGGAGTTTGGAAGGGAATATGGATATCTAGGCGTTAACAGGGATCATGACCTGTCATTGGCTGGGTTATGTAGCCACATGACACCATTCCCCATTTTACCCAGATTTTGATATCCATATCTGCCAATTATCAGAACTCAAAATGTTGTTTTTCAAATATGTATTTTTTAGAGAAAACAACAACAGTTATACCTTGATATGCCGATTTATGTAGTGATTACCGCATTGGATTATCAAAGTATGAGGCGCGGGTTTAATTTCCGACGTGGTCAATATGATATATTTATTTTTCGCATATGTGATACCTTGGACTCTCCCCTCTTTTCCCTAATCCCCCTCCATTGAGACCCTGACCGCGGATGCACGGGTGGATGTCTGGGATGGGGGCCTGGCGAGGCGGGATACCGGTCTCCACACGGGTGGTTGTAATTACTAATAAATAATGATCGGGGTAGAAACTAACATCCCTACCACTGTTAATTTGGGCCGACTCTGGTTGGTTTGGGTGATGGAAACAATGACAATTATAATACATAAGCCGAGACGGTGGTAGGGGTACAATGAAAGCATTTGTTCGCGTACATAATCGTAAATTCATCCGTATTTTTATCACACTAACAATCTTAAAATCGCGGTTTTAGCTTGTTGAAAAAATCGTAGAGTTGGCTGGACTGAAAAAAGACTCAATAGTCTTTAAAAGCAGTCTAGGATCGAGAGCTAGGACTGCTGTGGTTCACTGCTGAGAATAATGAGTTTTGTGAGTTAGGCGTCTCTATACCCGGGGTGACGCTTTTCGTCACTCTAGATTGCGACACCCGTAGCGCAACAGAGATAGTACTCGTAAACATATTTAAAGCATTTCGATGCGGGTTAATTAAAGCCTCGAGAGTAAGTTAATAATGTATATTGGATTGTGGCATTGTTCGTCATTTCGACACACAAGTGTTCGGGTATTTTGTGTCACCGTATAGCAATGCATATTAATGTGGACAATCCACACGATTGTGCGAACCCCTCAGCCGAACGTGCGGTAGAGAACGATCCCTAGAAAAATACACGCACAAGAGCTCGTCCTCTTTTTGGAAAGTCCCGGTGAGAACACAAAAATTGAAAGTGATTTTTCCCCTCCGTAATTTCTCTCTAAATATATTCAATTTAATTTAATTTAATTATTCATATGCTTTATGTATGAAGATACGGGACAGAAAACTGGACAGTTTCTTGTTCAGAAAACTGTACAGTCTGTCAAAAGACACGCTAAATATGTACATTTTTTGAGCGCGATGATAAGTTATTATGATAGCACACTACTACTACTACGCTTCCCTTATCCGCACCCAATGGTGCATAGGACACTGCATTGGTACACAAAGTGCAGTGTATCTTGATCATTTTTATTACATGAAGGCAAGAATGATCAGTCTTACGCTTCAGTACCCAGTCCAAGGTATTACAGCAGCACACAGGGGAATTGTTAAATATAACATTAAGTAATTGTTATATTTTACCGATATCCTCAAATATGCAAAGAACATCACCAACTATCTTTAATAAAGCGTCGTGAAATAGTTTTCCTATCCAAAATAGCCTCTGGAGCAATAGGACTCTCCGGAACTACTATCTAAACTTTCCATAAATATTCCCCGTAAACCCTTCGTAACAAACCCTCTTCTTTATTGACCCCTCTGGTACATACTATAACTATAGAAAAAAATGTATATATGGCGAGCCTCCAATAACTTTTAATAAAATATCTAAAACATCGAATATAGATTTATTTGAGAATAACTATGGTGATGTGCGGCGTTTTCCGAGTGTACAAAATCTAACACTTTGTTGAGCACATTTTGTTGAGTTAGCATTTTTTTTTTTCTTTCTTTTCTCTCATTTTATGTACATAATCATTTATTTGTAGTAATCTTGCGATAAAGAATGTTTTTCTTTCTTATTTTTCATTCCCTTTTTTACCTGTTTTTTGTTACTACCCGTGAAAACCTCTAATTGTTCTACTCTGCTTTTCTTTTAATGTTATATTATAATGACTTAAATAAAAAAAAAAAATTATAATAAAGTTAAAAAATCAATAATGTGAATATTGTATCTAATTTGTTTTTAACGTTTTTCAAAGCATTTAATATATCAATATCTACTTGAACGTTGACATAAAAAACATGAGTTGTCAGATTAGCCAAACGTCGCGCGGACCATTCAATATTCCACACAGTTTTCGCTTTATGCGGGACAGTTTACAAACTGCACAAGAAACTGTACAGTTTTCTGTCCCTTATATAATAGATAATGTATCTTCTATTCAAAAACCCATCTTTTGGAAGGCGAGTTGATGCGCCGATGACCTCCCTAAATGCGTTTTTTTATCTTATGTTAATCTGTGACTGATACAGTTATCTTTCGATACACGCGATAAATTCATGTTTAACGACCGATAAAATATCGATAAGACGAGTTGTTAGCTGTCACACTTGTTATTAGAAGATTAAAAAATAATCCGCACCCAATGGTGCATAGGGCACTCCATTGATACACCAAATGCAGTGAATGTTGATCTTTTTGTTACATGAAGGAATGATGATCAGTCTCACGCTTCAGCACCTGTCCAAGGTGCCACATATAATTTTATGTGAAAATCACATTTAAATAAATATTTAATATTGACCCCCATCGGGAATCGAACCCGCGACCTCATGCATGGCAGCCCAACGCACTACCACTGCACGAGACAGTGATAGGGGCAATAAAAGTATTATTATTATTATTATGGTGGATAATTTATATAGCGCCGCTTTCGTATAAATATACCTCAAGGGCGCTTCAAATATTGAATTTAACGGCTCGGGAAATTTTAAGTGAGTGAAAACTCAATTTCTCAGTAGAAAATACCATTATCAAAAGATTTTGAGAACATATAGGTCTTCATCACATCACATCACTTCACTCTCACAGTAGCGCACTTATGGTGGGAGAGCATTCCAAGCCACAGGGCCCGCAACCGCAAAAGCGCGCTCTCCAAATTTCGTGCGCTGATTACGGATCGGTACTAAAACCCTGCCTATAGCTGTAGATGTAGCTGATCAAAGTGTGAGACGTCTCTCAGCTAGTTCATCTGGAATGCAAAGCTCTTTTAAATACTCTGGAGCGGCATCATGCATGGCTTTGTATACCATCGCTTCGATTCTGTAAGTGTTTTTAAACTACTGCGCATACGATTTTGTACTGAATTCGTATGCGCAGAAGTGTCTAAAACCTTAGAGTATCGCACCGCATGTAACCATCTTTTTCTTCCGCTTTTTCCAGTTAAAACTGAATCTATTAAATTTCACGGATTAGCTTAGAAAAATCGGTAGCGTTGTGCAAGACAAAAGACTCAATAGTCTTTAAAACAGTCTGCGAAAATCCATATCCCTTCGCAAACCTCTTGCACCCATATCTCTTGTTATTAAAACCTAAGTTCGGCGTCCCTTGGTCCAATTTTCGCCTGCGTCTCCTTGCATCCTCTATATTGGCCTTAACGAGACTAAATTGAGGTTAATTCGTACAAGAACTCCCATATGATTTCCTCTTTGCCGCGTATAAATAATTCACTCCGTCCGAGTGTGCGTAACGTGTGAACGTGTGGGTTAATATACGACAATGTGTGTAACACATGCGTAACATCTGATATACATACAGGATGTATTAACTATCACTAGTTCCCCTTATCCGCACCCAATGGTGCATCGGAACCCAAGTGCAGTGCATTTTAATCATTTTACTACATGAAGGTAAGATGATCAGTCTTACGCTATCAGTCCAATACTACCTACTACTTCTTATTATTCGCACAGGAAAATAAACTGCAATATTTGACGTTAAACTTATATTCGAACGAAAATTATTCATAGAATTAATTACCTAATTATATTAGGTCCTTACATATGAAATTGGCGTTTTGCCGTACTGGCAACTTTGATCTCAAATATCTTCTCTTTTGTTAGGAATTCCAAATTCAAATTTATACAGCTATTTACTCAAGTATTTGTGGTTAAATAAGAAACTGTACAGTTTTCTGAACAAGAAACTGTACAATTTTCTGAACGAGAAACGGTACAGTTTTCTGAACAAGAAACGGTACAGTTTTCTGAACAAGAAACTGTACAATTTTTTAGAACAAGAAACTGTACCGTTTTCTGAACAAGAAACTGTACCGTTTTCTGAACAAGAAACTGTACCGTTTTCAGAACAAGTAACTGTACAGTTTTCTGCCACGTAGGTATAAAGTGCGCTGATGGATTTTTAAAAAAAAATTAAAAAACCGTCCTGTGTATGAAAATGTTTTAATCAAATTGAGACATCAAAGAAGTTTTTGCGATATTACTACAAAACTAAGTCAGCATAGTACTGGGTACTCGAAAGCAATTAAAATCCTGTTGATTATTACAAACATCTGCTTTGTATTATATAACATTTTATCATACTTATTTATTTATATTTTAATATTATGCAGACAGAGCTATGTAGGAATAATAAAATGACATTAATATTTACAGGCAATATACAGGGTGTAACAAAACTCGATGTACAAGCGGGAAACCAGTGAATCTACATAATATTTGGAGTTGATTTTGTAGAATTATTTTTTTTGGTTTTCAGAGAAGTGACATTCCATAATTGAAAAATACTAACGTGTCTAATTACCCACTACGTCATCAATAGGCAATTACGTCATCACTAGACATCTACGTCACACGTTTTGTGTATTGGCTTAGTGCTGGAGCTCAATCACAGATAACTATCGACATTGTTAAAAACGTGCTAACGCTAACGATTTGACCGATCACAAAGAACATACGTTCCATACCACGTTCGCCGAGCCGAGCATTGCCGAGCGGAGCCGATGCACGCGATATCGCGGCCGTACGTCAAACGTCAAATTAACGCGCTTGTCGGATTATTTATTATGTCGACTGCTTTTCTCAATATTTGGCTTGCCGAAAACCGGCTAAATGCAATACGGCACTCGAGAAAGATTGAATGAAGATATGTGCGAATAAGATATATCTCGGGAAATGGCTCGCGACTAGAAGCGCTCGTTTAATAATCCCGATCGATAACTTTTAACGGATGTTCCATTGTGATCGCGAAAACGTTAAACATCCATGGGTAAGAAAATGTTATCACGTCGCTTATTACCGAGTCGACAGTGATCTGTGATCGAGCAACTGGAGTGTTTAGACGGTGGAATTCAATAATAAGTGGTGTTATGAAATTAACCCTAGGAAGCGAATATTTTTAGAAAATGTTAAAAGAATTCCTGTGCGAAGCCTTCGACTGGTACTGAGGCGTAAGACTGATCATTCTACCTTCATTTAATAAAAATCATCAAGATGCATTGGATTTGGTGTGTCAATGCAGTGCCCTATGTACCATTGGGTGCGGATAAGGGAAAGCAGAAGGCGGTTTAAAATCCCTAAATTGCATCTCCTGAAAACTACTATTAATGAAGATTAGACTCTTCGGCTCTTAGAAATGTATTTAATGTTTGGGAAGAATTATTTTCAAGGTGAGGCGTCAAATAGAAGATTTAAGCTGAAATTTGTTATGCATGACTAAAAAATACAAACCCATTACTAACTCACGTAAGCGCTTAAATGACTAAAATGCTAAATGGTTAGTCAAATTGCTTACGATTACGAGTAAGCATTCAGGCACTTACGCATCTAAAGCCCACTTTATACGGGACAGAAAACTGTACAGTTTCTTGTGCAGTTTGCGAACTTTTCCGTATGAAGCGAAAACTGTGCGGAATATTGAATGGTCCGCGGGACGTTTGGCTGACCTGACAATTTATTAATGTTTTATTGATAAATATAGAATGCCTTGAAAAACGTAAAAACCATTATTTTTTATTTTTCATTTTCATTTATTTAGGAACCAAACAGTACATTAAAATAGTAACATTTGTGATGATAGTAAAATAAGTGAATAGACCAGTAAAGTTTCCATATTTAGAAAAATGTTTGAAGGGGAAAGTAAAGTAAAGATTAAGGAGAAAATTTTTATATAAAACTAGGGGTACGTTAATTCATAATTTCAAGAAAAATGAAAATTTTATATTACAACTACTACTATTTTCCCTTATCAGCACCCAATGGTGCATATTATTATTATGGATAATTTATATAGCGCCGTTTTCGTATAAATATACCTCAAGGGCGCTTTAAATATTGAATTTAACGGCTCGGGAAATTTAAAGTGAGTGAAAACTCAATTTCTGAGTAGAAAATACCATTATCAAAATTAATCAAAAGATTTAGAGATTGCGCACTTCTGGTGGGAGAGCATTCCAAGCCACAGGGCCCGCAACCGCAAAAGCGCGCTCTCCAAATTTTGTGCGCTGATTACGGATCGGTACTAAAACCCTGTAGATGTAGATGTAGCTGATCGAAGTGTGAGACGTCTTTCATCTAGTTCATCTGGAATGCAAAGCTCGAAGCAGCAAAAAGGGCACTGGATTGGTAGACCAAGCGCATTGGTTCTCTATCATTCGTTACATAAGGCAAGATGATAAGTCTTACGCTTCGGCGCCACTCCAAGGTATGTATTTTAAGGCCGGTTCCCGAGTTCGGTTAAGTCAGTTTGCGTCAGAGCTGCGGGACGTGAGCCCGTCTTGGGAGGAACCACGGGAACTGGCAGCCGATCGCTTGGTTTGGGGCGGTGTGTGATGATGATGATGATGATGATGATGATGAACATTCTGTTTGAAATCTTTAGAATATTACCTTATTTGTAAATTAAGCGTAAATTAAAATCAAGAAAGGTCTTTTACGATGGGTCGGTCATGTAG
>JAGVSP010004664.1:0-36814 GCA_022494985.1 Micrasema minimum
CGTAAATCATTTAAAAAAAAAGAGAATACCTTTTATTTTTTAAATTACAAGCCAAAAGCTTCGATTACGAGGGGAAAACAACATCATTAACCACCCAGGTAAAAAAAAAAAAACTATTATTTATTTTTTGTGGCTTGAAACCTCCGTATTCTGATAAATTGGTGATTAACAAAATCGTTTATGATTAGTATAAGATTCTCGAATAATCTCAAGCCACATTGAACTATGTAATTGAGTTTTAATTTTATTATAATTTGTTTTTGAATGCTTGTCCAGTCCCGTCATTAATTACCCTTTAGCAATTGAAACAACCCTTTGTGTTCGCTATATCTCAGGTTTACCCTATCGGACTAAACGGTTACTAATTTCATGTTACCGAGTACTTGAGACCGTAGGTGGCTGGCGGTCACTCGGAGGATATGTACACTAACGTTTCTTTAGGGGACATGTACTTTGGGAGGGAATAGAATTAAGTTGTCCGATTACTACGAACCTTTAGGACAAAGAAATACTTGAGAATAGAAACGTTGGAAAATCATGGAATTAACAAAATTATGGTAATTTTTAAAAGTTGATTAATTATTGATACGATTTGACCATATTTGGTTTTCAAACAATGCATGTAGGTACGTATAACATTTGTGAATAAATAGCAGTAGATGTTGTTGTATGGAAGCGCATTTTTCTACCGTGGAATTAAGGTTCGCAGAGTTTCGTTTCCCGTAGGGGGTCAACATGAATAATATTAAATTTACTATAGTGATTTATCACATACATAATAACTGAAAACTGGTACAATGAGGGATGATATCCCACCTCCACCCGCAAAAATGTTAAAGTGGCCATGGGGACTCTGCAATCAGTCACAGCGCTATTTTATGCAGAACAGGATAACAGGAAGTATATAATTAAACTATGACGTATCACCTTACCTTCATGTAAAAAAATTATTAAAGAATCACCGACACTTGGTGTACCGTGAAGGCAGTGGCACTATGCACAGGTTGGGGTCAGCGATAGGGTAAAGTTGTAGTTTTACATAGGTTAAATAAGTGAATAAAAAAGTTGAATTTACGACATGACAATGACCATACCTTTAGTTTTTAAATTATACACTTTACAATTATCGTCTCCTGCGTTTAAAATATTCAAGTTTTTCCTCAAACACATACACCACACTACCACACACAACCACAAAACAACATACACTTACATTAATGAACATAACATAACCACTGTTTACTCCAACTTCACGTCTTCAGAAATTTGTCTTGTACATTGTGTTCGTCCACGAGTAATTGAGTTATGTTGTATATTGTTACCTTAAATTGTAAAATTCTTAGTTAACCATAGCATGAGGACTGTGTGCACAACATTAAAATATAAAATAAATATTTAACCTGTCTTTAATTGATATTACCGTACTGTTTTTATGTTATAAATTGTAATTACATTTTAATAAAGCCAATTCTTGACTTTTAGGTAATTTAATCTAAATTAAGCTCAAATTAAAAACCTTTTTCTAAGGTAATAAAACGTAAAGAATTTGTTGTTATCCTAGCTTAGGTTCACATAATTTTCCATTTCCCCCAACAGACAGAATTTTGATCCAAACACCTTTCATCGATTCGAAAAAAGGAAAATCTATCTCAATTTTACACCACCACCCCGTTTAGATATGACCCTAATCGTTTCACATTATCAACACGAATACGAATGCTGAAATCAGCTAGAAACGGAAGATTAAAGTTCCGGTACTTGCTAAGCTCCCAAATGACAATATTCATAGACTTGGAATGAAAAATTTAAAAAAGCTACAACCCAGACGAATTTAGAATTTTTCACCAAAACGTTCGTTGTTTTTGTACCGATACGGAATTATACCCTACCCGATGAACTTTTCTTTTTTGTGCATAGCCGCCGGGAAATTTCAATAACTGTCTTTGAATCTAAGGATGGTTTTCTATCCAACTTTTATCGTTCTCGTCTGAATGGCCGAAGCCCTGGGCATATTGGAAAATGGCGAATCGGGCAGATTCGAGAAAAACTCGTCCGCACTTGTAAAAGTTCTAAGCGTTAGAAAATCAGCGCGGCCATTTTCCTTTCGTTTTGCTGGAATTTGGGAAAAATCTCAATTGACTGAATTGAGAGTTAAACTGTTTATAGGATCTGTGAAAAGTTTTTCCTGAAACAAATAATTTGTTTACTTATATCTTTACCTTTATACATTATCGGGGCTATTGAAAATACAACTTTTTTTTTCGTTTATTTGCACAATTAACGTCGGTTTATCGTGTTTTCATTCACTAATAACTCGATGAGTTTTGCTTATGTTTTACTTATTTCTACTACAGTTAGGTAATTTAAAAACAGTTTCTGTGTGCTCAATTCGATTGGTCCATACCACAACTTTTCGTGTACATACGAACCTATTGTATAAGAACGGGACATGAATACGTAATATTTCTCAAATGTAAATCTTCATTATATGTAGAAATCCATATCAACTGACTATTAATTTGGTTTCATCATTTTTTTTCACAAATTATATGGATGATTCTGTAGAGAATATAATAATCTTAAACAACATTTTGGGAGTGTTCAAATACTTGTACACAAATCGGGATTTATCCCAAGACGGGAGTGGGTATATATTTCATTTTGTATCCCTACAGAAATGAAGTAGAATTTTTTCAAAATTCAGGAATATGGATTTTCGAGCGTTTTAATATCAATGCGTAGATGGAGCTAGTTACGCGCTAAGGTCAATGGTTTTTTCGATTTCGTAACATATATACAAAAAATCAAAAATGTTTACCTGATGTGGATATTTGCTAATAAGCGGAATGGGGAATGTTGTAGTACGTAAAGTGGCCACTTAAACCCGCCAATGACAGGTCATAAGCCCTGTAAACTCTCGAATATCCATATTCCTGAATTTGGAAAAAAACTAAAATAGAGAGGAGAATAATAGTTTGGTAACTTCTGCGTTTTGCTAGCATCGATTTCCCTGCAAAATTTAGTTATTACTTCTACTCTCCCTTTTCCGCACCCGATGGTGCATAGGGCACTGCATTGACACATCATCTTATTGATTTACAATGTAGTTAGTCAATATTATTTTTTTGTACTTTCGATCCTGGTAACATTCATCAAATTATTAACTTTTTCAATTTTGATTAAAGCATGCAACTTGGCACAGTTGTTCACTTGGTCAAACTGAGCTGATTTAGCCTGGTTGGCAGCGTCCCCCCCCCCCCAAAAACCGAAAAAAAATAATTAAAAATTTTTACTGTTTTCAGTCTTTTTTCTCTATTTCTACTATGAAAAAAACAATAAAATAGTTTCGGTAATGAATTACTTGACCCTGATTTATGCGAAAACGATACCAAACATGACCTAGTAGTCAAACTGACTGAGATTTAAATCGTAGACTGACGCGCGGCGGATGACACTTTGATCCCCCCCCTACCCCCAGGGGGGGGGGGACGCTGCCAACCGGGCTAAATCAGCTCAGTTTGACCAAGTGAACAACTGTGCCAAGTTGCATGCTTTAATCACATTTTGCAAGGAGGATCCATCTTTGTGTGGGCTTCTGGAAACCGTGGTAGGGACCACGATAACTGTAACTGCGATGGCTACACCAACTCCATCTGGACGCTCTCCAACAGTTCAGCCACGGAGAAAGGCGAAGTTCCCTGGTACTCCGAGATGTGCAGCTCCACACTGGCGACCTCCTACAGCAGTGGTTCCACAAACGACAAACAGGTTAGTCTACCTAAAATTTGCTAAGCGATCCTCATCCGTCTTTGTGTAAGTCTAGCATCAACAAGAAAAGACAGTTTTATTTTGTTAGATTCCTCTACAATGACATTCTTCTTTATCTACAGGTTTAAACCACAGACCTTCACCATTCTTGCACAACTAGTCACACTGGGACATCTGCATCAGCCCCCTTGGCTGCTGGAATCTGCGCCCTTGTCTTGGAAGCCAACAAAGATCTGACATGGAGAGACATGCAACAAATTGGTAAGACCTACGTGCATAGTCAAATACACACTGCTTATAATTTCGAACTGCCCTTTTATCTTAATTTTCTTTTTTTTTCTTTTTATTTTGCAGTTGTTCGTACAGCAAAGCCAGCTAATCTCGCTACTGACCGGCTGGCGAACGAATGGCGTTGGTTAGAATTGTATCGCACTCTTTTGGCTATGGATTGAATGGACGCTTCAGCCATGTTCGCATGGCTCGCTCTTGGAGAACAGTCCCTCAACAGCGTCACTGTGAGGTCTCAGCCCCGCACGTTGACAAGTAAGTCTAGAAGCTATTTTTTACTTTTTTTTAATTATTGTGTCATTTCAATCTGTGATATCAATTCAAATTTTTCTCCAGGTTGATTCCCGCTAACAGTCAAGTGGTGCTACAGCTTGCAGTAAATCATTGCGCTGGAGTAAACAATTTGGAACATGTCCAAGCGAATAATAACCTTTCCAGCTGCTCGTCGTGGCGATCTTCAGATCAACGCTTACATCACCAGCTGGAACTAAGACTACTTTACCTGGCATCAAAGGTAAGAAAAATTTAATGTTTATTATGTTATAATTATAGTGCATTTGCTTTGCTACAAAAAAAAATTCAAGTCCTGCATAAAAAAGCGCCAAGAACTCTTCGCGAGACTTTGAAAAGTCGCTGGTGGAGGTGGGATCGATCCCTCACACATTTAACGTATTTTGTACATTATTTTTAGGTCACACGACATTTCTCGCAATGGCTTCGTCACTTGGCCTTTTATGTAGTTCACACGTGATTTGGAGGCGTACTTCAATGGAATTTGGGCAGTTATGAAATTCCACAACGAGAGGAAGATATTTGGGTAGATTTATTAAAATTAATTCCTTTCATAAATTACTAATTTCATTTTCTTTAATATAACGTACTAACTAACAAAAAGCTGTAATGTTTCGTCAATTCTTATTAACAAAACTTTCCATTCGATCAAAGGACATTATGTTATTCGTGCTGTTTTTCATTAATAGAATAACAGGACAAGATAACTTGTTAACGCTTCCGAAGAATATGTTTGTGTTAAAGCAACCATTTGTAAGTGGGCGCGCCACTACTTCAAGACTGGGTCGCTTATTAATCTATGGCACCCTGTGCACGTACCAGGCTGACAAAAACTGATCCAGACCATCACTATTAAACAATTACTACAAAATTAACATAACCCAGTCCCGTCCATAGTAAGGTCCTTCCGACATGATGCCCACTAACAAAAATATGCATTAGAATACAGCAAAAGTAATGGGGAACAACAAATCATGCCACCCAGTACGTCGATTAGTTCCAACATTAACACGAAAAAAAATAATAATGTAAAAAAATCCAGCATATGAACAGTCACAAAAAAACAAAAAACAGGTCTACTATCAGACCATCTGTAACGAGTCACAGAAGGAATAACTAACAAAAACTTTATTCGTACAATAGGGCAATACTGAAATGGAAAAGGTCCTCAACGCCAAACATACACATCTGGACTTCGGTCTTCATCAGCCGGTCAGAAAAAATCGCAATTCACTTTCTCACAACAACTGAGAAACCAATACCCGTAGATCTACGCTCATAATGTCTGGTGTAAACCAATATACCCGAAAGAAAAGACGGACACAGTATCTCTAAAACTCACGTGAACCAAGATTCAACCATACTCTAACCATACTACAAAAATTACAAAAAAACGTTTCAAAAACAGGCCAGTAGATAAATTGAACTTGAATTCCTAAGATCGGAGAATTCCGGCTTTATAAAGTGGAGTACCCAATTGCAAAGAAATTCTACATTCAGAGAATTTTCCGGCTGATGACTAATTTTTCACAACGGTGCCTACCCGTAGCACTATGGAAATGGTCTACGAGATCCCCCAAAATATCAGAGGGTTTTATTATAATTCGTGGCATCAGCCACAATATGGACACGTGTTCTATGAAGTATCCAGGATCCCTTCATTGTTCCAGAAGTATCACTAAAAAATCCAGCATAATTATCCAGCCCTCTTCCCGTTAAACCCTAAAGTGGATGTTGATGGGAATAATAAGCCATCACGGCAGCATCCCTCCCACTGACCCAGTTCCACCCCGAGTATGTCCTAGGAGGATCTAGGCTCCCTCAGGTATTCGTTGTGATAGCGGAATGGTACAGAGATCACCATGAACTCCAGTCTCACGTCGGAAAGACTAGGGTACTGCCCATGAGCAACTCAAGCATATATTGCCTGGCTGTTTTACAATCGCTTGTTGAATTTTAGATCTTTATATTTTTCCTGTGTGAAACTTGATTTTAATTTATTTAATTTTTTTGTAGTTGCTGCGGCTTCCTTCCATATTTTTGTACTTTATTTGTTTTAGTGAATTTAATCTTATTAAAATATTTTTTTTTTATTTTCCCCACACTAATCTATTTCGTTCGTATATTTATTTAGTACAATTTTATATATTTTTATTGTGATGTGTCTAGAAAGCATTTTGTAATTCTCCATTTTTAGCACTATGGGGCGCTATATTTTTCATTTTAACATAATTTTTAATCTAAGTAATTTGGTAAAAAAAAAAAAAAAAAAAAAAAAAAAAAAAAAAAAAAAAAATTTTATAAACGAAATCACGTAGGAGGCCCATCCATTTTGGTAGATTTTTTTTTTTTAAATTGAAATCGTTTATGTTGCATCGTTTGAATGACAACTATATTTCACAATACTCATTATTTTGGTAAAACGAACAATATTAATCGTTTAAAAAACTAGCTCAAATTCTAAATAAAATTTTATGCATGTTTGTTTTTAGAAAATACCAAATTACCTCGACATCCTATTCAGTAAAATAAAACTTAATTTTCAAAATATATTTTCCTTAAAGTGTGACCGATTTTTTTTTTTTTCTTTATTTTATCTTTGATGATCGAGACCATTCCACTTTTCTTTGAATCCAAAAATATCCATAAATGTATATCTTGTTTATTAAGTAAAACGATTGCCTTTTAGGTTCCTTGTCCCAGTGGGGTATGATATCACTACGGACCGATGATCCCCCTCGCCAGGAAGGGTTTGGGACCCGTTGCCTGGGACCGCCAGGAACCCCATGGGTCAAGTGGAACTCAACATTTGGCTGAGGGGAGGCTGGTTCCAGCACAAACACCATAGAGTCTGATCGGCACCAGCACCCAGGTGGAGAGATACTCCAGAAGGTAGGAATATCGTAGAATACACAAATAAATTATGAAACTGTTTAAATAAAATAGTTCATTTCATAACTACTTAACTTAACCAAATCTTTTTCCCCTAACCAGTTTCGGAACAATACTTGTTTTTTTTTATCAAGGGCGATAGTATACAAATGAAGCAAGAAGAAGTAATATTGCTTCGTTAGTGTCAATTTTTTTTCTCATCTAAGCGTATGTAATGATCAATATAGTAAATAACCAAAATTTTATCGATCGCCTATTGAAATTCAACTGCAAACTGCAACATATATAGTATGGGTTTTTTTCTTATAATCCCCATTTGATTTTAGAAATTCCTCCCTAATGAATGTTTGCTTATCATAGATTCCGCTTGAATAATCACAAATAATGTATGTTGCCCTAAACAATACGAGTTGAAAGCACTAAAATTATAATCGAGTCATCATTTTTAAAGTCTAATTTATAATTAATCCCGTTAAGAACAGTTGACTTCATTGAGGACCAGTTTTTTTTTTATAACTGATTCGTGATGACGGAAGAGTGGACAAACAAGGATCTCAATGATTCCGTTAGCGACGACTCCGGCCGCACTTCCGGTTGCCTCAGTTTTGTAGCCACGGAAACCTCAACATTGTATAGGTTTGTGCTTATTTCTTCTTGGTAATGTTCTATACAACTCAATGTTCCACATCCCTCGAATGTGCCAAGACGACGACCCCTACCAAGTCGCACAAAAGAAAACCCGACCAAGATGATTTTGAAATCAGATGAAAACCGACCGACCAGAAACTACAAATGACAATCATTCTGATGGAAACTTGTATGGATGATGAAGTAGAAGATAAAGAAGAACGAAACCCTCGCAATAATTGCTGAAAAATGTGACGTGCTCAACTTACTTAATAGTAATAAAGCTGGATGAAAAACCTAACCATATTGCAATCACGCATCCATCTAATGTACTTAATTCCTTGTTAGTGAGTAGTCCTATATTTATATAATTGTTTTTTTAGTCATTCGCGTAAAGAAATAATCACTAATCAATTAGATTCTATAGATGAACTATTATAGAAATTGTATAACGTAGAATCACGGTTGTTACCCGAAGCATAGAATATTTTTAAACTAATTATCAAGATTATCCTAATAAATCTTTCGCACATGTGAAGCCTCTATTTCCCCAGAGCTTAATTCACAGCAGATCTGAACGAAATCGTTCGTTAAAACAATCAGTGATGTAAATATGCGGAACATCATGGCAATTACCGACTCCTTTCGCCTTGTGGCGATTCGGTTAGCCGAATCGATGAATAATTAATTAATCCTCACCCAATAAATACCACGACTTAAATAAAATACATTTGTGATCGAGGTATGTTTTGTACTTTTTGTTAGACGATTTTCAAATTGTGAAAAATAAACAAGTGATAAGAAAAATGCGAGTACAAATGAAAAAAGAAAAGTAGGTGTGTTATTCCAATATGTCTTTCCATTAAGCCAATTGTATATACGGAGGATAATAATGCCTTTACCTAAATTCGTTAGAAATTGTTATATTTAGTGCCAAAACCCCTAAGTCAATCAACAAATATTCAAAAGTGGCAGTAATTATATTATTTATTCCACCATCTGCCCTTTTAAAATGACCTGCTTACCTTTTTTTGTACATATGTTCATGTCTGTTTAAAAAATAACGTTTACCATCTAGTAAATTTGAAGGAGAAACAACTATCTTACAAAATGTAGTTAAGAAGACGGGATTATTAACATATATACTCACAAATTATAGATTCGCCTCAATGTTTTATTACAATCATTAAGCAAGTGTCCGTAAATGAAACTGTTTGAACCGTTTGTTGTCTACCACTTTTGAAATTTAGGCCCAGTACGGGATAGGACATTTACATATGCAAAAACACTCTCCTAAGATATAATTTTTATTCCTGTTAGATATTTTTGGGGTGGTACTGTGTAGACATAATTCAAAATAGGACTTACCCAAATTCCGCCGTTGCGTTAGCCTCCATTTTGACTTAAAAAGAAAATAAATCCGGTTTTCGCAAAACATCACGTTCAAAGTTAACAGGGAAACAAGTGTGTAGTAAAATCTTGTCAGGCCCTCCCCTCTAAAAGTACATTATGGTCTAAAAAAAACCACTGTCTTGCCATTATTGTTTATTTCTGGTCCGATTATTATAGCTAAATTGTATGAAAATGATAGAATTTCTAACTCAAGGTTTAGTCACAAAAGCAATTCGTTTGGATGTAACCCCCATTATAATAGATTAACAGTAATCCAAAGTTTCTATAGAAAAGAAAATAATACTCAGTATCGTCCATTCGTTCCTCGCTGTGTTTGTTATGAGTATTGTGCATTAACAAAATAATTTATGTTTAACCAAGTTAGTACTACGCAATTTGGTACTACACAATATTGAAATTAATCCCAAATAATATGAAACTTATAAACCATCACAGATACCTACGGAAATGTTATATTGTTATGTGTATGTTTATAATCTTTTAATATAAGAGTGAATTTTTATATTCCTTACAAATGATATTTGCTATCAAGATATATTTTTATATTAATTGTAAATAATGTATTGACAATATTTTCTAAAACCATTAATAATATTTACAACATATATATATGTTACGGACGTAAAATCGAGCCGTAAGGATTCCAATTGTATATTTCATTCATTGATAATTATTTTAAGATTGTCTGCCGCCATTTAGAATTATAATTATATAATTGAGCCAATCAATTTTTATTAAAATTTAACGTCAAATAAAGTAAATATTAATCTCACACAAGGCTTATGGTAGTATTATTACGGTAATTATTAATGAATAGGGGAGAATACTAACTTGGGATCATATAATACCTCACAATGTATCACTTATGAATCGAGATACAAGAAAACTCAGTAAAAAAACGTTTAGCTCTCGTCAGAAATTTTGTGGTGCTTATAAACTATTTTATTTTTCTTTTAGTTTCAGTGGCAAATAATTCAAAACATACATCCATTTGCTCAATATCAACTCTTAGAATTTTTAAATATGTGCCTTAACCTTTATTTTGCTGCCTTGGTTACTTTGAATCTGAAAAATTGTACAAAATGATTTTCATAAAATTGTTTCATTAAAAATAGCGAGACAATGCACTAAGTTATATATTATAATTATTTACCTCTAGTTATATATTTTTTCAAGTGAAGTTTAAACTATTATATAATATATTGTAATCATCTTGCGTAATGTCCGGTTTTAATTCGTTATCCTTGATCTTTGACCTCTGAAAGTAATTTAGGATAATTGTGATATGTGGCTAGTTTATCCTAATTTCTGGTATATTGGGAAAAGATCGTATGATTAAAATGGTTAAGAATGGTAATATCAATTTTAATAGAACCGAGGACGGAAAATAAAATTGTTTTTCATAAATTTACATTCGAAATAATAAATTCGAAAGCTTTTGGTAAAAATGAAAATGTTTGATTTGATTTGCATGAAAAGAACACGAAACGACAATATCAAACCGGCATCTGATTTGACTAACACTCTCTAGTTACTGAAATGTAATCGATAATATTAGCTAAACAAGGACTCTATACAATTACTAGAACAAAACATGAATTTATCCGATAGTTTGATACAATCGGCTATAGTAGACCTTACTGAATCCAATACAGTTTCACATCACAAAACGGATATTTATATTACAATTTTAGGGCCAACTTACGACTGATACAGCATCATAACTTCAAATAATCGGTTTATAATTTTAAATCTCAGTTGAATAGGAACACTGCCACCGGGTCCAACAAAAAAAAACTTTTTTTTCCTTATTTACTAAGACATGATTTTTATTAATAGATTATGGTGTCTCTGATTATTAGAGAAAAAAAGCCAGAAAATTTAATTACAAGTGTTAATATTTTTTCAGAGAACAAAATAATAAATAAAAGTCTCCGCTAAAAAAATAAAACAATAAAGTAGAAAAAAATACATCCAATATAAATTAATTTATTGTTTCTTTTGTTCCTAGATGAAGATAAGACTTAGAACTTGGTTCTATGTATGGACTGAATCGTGTACATTATAATACATATATAGTTGCCAATAATTATCGTCTATCCATAGACAAATACATAATCGTTGGTTAATAAAAAAGACGTCGTTAGAAGAGAGAACAATATGCCAAATTTCATAAGATTCCTCGTTTCAGTCGCATCATAATACCACTACGTAGGTATTCCCTAATATTGTAACATAGTGCGAATTTGTAATATTAAATGGTCTGAAAGTCAATTATTTGGATAAGCCAAGATCCACTTGGACCTGAATATATTAAAGTAATAGTATGTTCAAAGAGAACGCTTAAAAATTGAATTTCCAAATTCAAACAGTTGTGTTTCTGCATTTAAAACTTTTAATAGTAATTGCAATAAATCTAAGGTAACATGAACATACTACATTCACTATTCAGGTCCTAGCTGAGATGTACCGTAACGATTAGTGAACGTTCAGCCTTATTAGTTTTCGCAATTAAATACTACGCAGACTGTAGTCTTCCAGTACAAGATGCAATTAAACTAATTAATATGGAATGTCCACGGAAGCATCGTCACTTAGCTTAAATTATACTAACAATTAGTAATCACTATTAACCATCAATATCTTCTTACTTATTATCAGCCTTAAACACTCCATACAACTGTAAACTGCTTAAAACCTTCCGCAAATGAACAATCAAAAACTACAAACAAAAATTACTACCAAATTTGGGTCCATACAGTCAATTAAAATAATATATCCCTGACCTTACACAACAGAAAATAAACCCTGTTTTATAAAGCTGTACTTTTTTTTTTTTTTTCTTCTATTAGTCAAAATTCTATGGTTATATACAGACATCTTCATCGAAATGGAACGTTACTTATTTGTTTCTTTTTAAGTATAAAAAAAAATTAATCGTCGCTTCATTATATTTTATAACATTGGTTTTTGAAAATTAAGGAAGTCAAATTTATTATGTATCTAATTCAGCCGTATTCCCTTTTGAAAATATTGGTGCTTATTCTAGTTTTTATAAAACATTAACTCATATTCTTTGGGGCATTTGTTGTATTTTCTCCAAAACATCTCCCTTTAAATGTAACATAGAATTCCATTAGCCTTCAATACAATTCAAGTGTGGATATTGGCGAATTTGATATTAGTAGATACGTTAAACGTTTTATTGCATAGCTTAACAAAATGTGCAAATTTTTATAATATTTTTTGCGCTCGTTTATTGACGATTAAAATACCAATTTTTACATTTTGATTTATGTGACAACATAATATTACCGAAAAATATATTGGTATAAAGGTTTTTTTTTTTTACTATAGTTTACATAATTGATGTAAAAAAATTCATATAGGTTTTTTCATTTTTTTTAAATCTAATGTGGCTAATAAGAACATGCAAAAACTTTGTTAAATCGACATTAGGTTCTGTTAACAAAATATAACAGTTATATTCACTCTGTGACATAAAATTAAGACTTTGTACAAATTAATAAATTCTCGGTTAGTTGAAATTAACTTAGTATAATTATAATCAACTATCTAAATTTATGTGCCCTGCAATTATTTTTCAATTATGTGTTACCTTCGTTAGCCTTTTCATAGATGACAAAAATTATCTTTCTCCTAATAATCTCTTTTATTAATTATTTTAAAGCAATCAACCGATAGTTTTCCTATTCTAAATAAATAGAATAGGTAAAATATAAATATAACATCGAACGATATTTTCTGATTTCTCGGTATATTAGGACACGGTTCTCTGGTTTGATTTGAATGGATACAGACTTAATATAATATTTTCTCTCACAGCCAACTGTCCCCTTCATATCCTGATGCCAATCAACTATGAAATTCCCCTCCTCTCTCACGTTTGTAATTAATTCTTGAATATACTCCGTTAAAAGTTGCCCCCGATCAGAATAGAATGTACGTCAACTAAGAAGAACACACCCATAAATCATTGTCACAGTTCAAAAGTTTTCACAACTAGCAACCAAGTCAACCCCGCATTAAAACACTTATTAGCTATCAGCAATATCTATATCGACAGCATAATGTATTCATAATTTTTTTTTCGTCAAAAGCAAATTTGGTGCATAATTATTCAAAACGATTAACATCTAAAATTTAAATTAATAAAAATAATATCACTAAATTGTATTAATTAATTCTATTTAGTTCCTAAACTACATTTACTCGCGTCATTAACCTCTACAAAAACTGTTTGGCATTTAAATATACTGTCTACTATATTTTATTACTAGAACTTAAGTTCAGTTTTTTTAGTATAAGGGGTAATTAATTGATATTCTATCTAATCTGGTATTATTTAATAGTGTAATCCTTAAACTTTAAAAAAAGATGGTAATTTAAAATGACATTAACTCATACCAATATAATAGTCGAACTTAATTTGTAAATAATTACTTAGAGTAATGAGATGTTAGAAGAAGTTACTCCAAAGAGTAATTAAATAGTTAATTAGTCTTTGAATCCAATAATATCCATAAATGTATATCTTGTTTATTAAGTAAAACGATTGCCAGTTTAGGTTCCTTGTCCAGTGGTGGGTATGATATTCTACGGGACCGAGATCCCGCCCAGGAAGGGTTGGACCCGTTGCCTGGGACCGCCAGGAACCCCATGGGTCAAGTGGAACTCAACATTGGCGAGGGGGGGGAGGCTGGTCAGCACAACTCCATAGAGTCTGATCGGACCAGCTCCAGGTGGAGAGATACTCAGAGGTAGGGAATATCGTTAGAATACACAAATAAATTATGAAACTGTTTAAATAAAATAGTTCATTCATAACTACTTAACTTAACCAATCTTTTTCCCCTAACCAGTTTCGGATCAATACTTGGTTTTTTTTATCAAGGGATAGTATACAATTGAAGCAAGAAGAAGTAATATTGCTTCGTTAGTGTCAATTTTTTTTCTTATCTAAGCGTATGTAATGATCAATATAGTAAATAACCAAAATTTTATCGATCGCCTTATTGAAATTCAACTGCAAACTGCAACATAGTATAGTATGGGTTTTTTTTTCTTAGATCCCCATTTGATTTTAGAAATTCCTCCCTAATGAATGTTTGCTTATCATAGATTCCGCTTGAATAACTCAAATTATGTATGTTGCCTAAACAATACGAGTGTGAAAGCACTAAAATTTATAATCGAGTCATCATTTTTAAGTCTATTTATAATTATCCCGTTAAGACAGTTGACTTCATTGGACTATGTTTTTTTTTTATAAACAGATTCGTGATGACGGAAGAGTGGACAAACAAGGATCTCATGATTCCGTTAGCGACGACTCGGCCGCCACTTCCGGTTGCCTCAGTTTTGTAGCCACGGAACCTCAACACTGTATAGGTTTGTGCTTATTTCTTCTTGTAATGTTCTATACACTCAATGTTCCACATCCCTCGAATGTGCCAAGACGACGACCCCTCAAAGTCGCACAAAAGAAACCCGACCAAGATGATTTGAAATCAGATGAAAACCCGACCCCAGAAACTACAAATGACAATCATTCTGATGAAACTTGTATGGATGATGAAGTAGAAGATAAAGAAGACGAAACCCTCGCAATAATTGCTGAAAAATGTGACGTGCTCAACTTACTTAATAGTAATATAGCTGATGAAAAACCTGACCATATTGCAATCACGCCATCAAATGTACTTAATTCCTTGTTAGTGAGTAGTCCTAATATTTATATAAGTGTTTTTAGTCATTCGCGTAAAGAAATAGTCACTAATCAATTAGATTCTATAGATGAACTTGTATATAAATTGTATAACGTAGAATCACGGTTGTTACCGAAGCTTAGAATATTTTTAAATAATTATCACGAATTTCCTAATAAATCTTCGCACTGTGAAGCCTCTATTTCCCAGAGCTTAATTCACAGCAGACTGAACGGAAATCGTTCGTTAAAAACATTCAGTGATGTAATTTGCGGATCATCAGGCAATTACCTCCTTTCGCCTTGTGGCGATTTCGGTTAGCCGAATCGATGAATAATTAATTAATCCTCACCCAATAAATACCACTACTTAATAAAATACATTGTGATCGAGGTATGTTTTGTACTTTTAGTTAGACGATTTTCAAATTGTGGTAAATACTAGTGTAAAAAATGCGAGTACAATTGAAAAAAAGAAAGTTAGGTGTGTATTCCAATATGTCTTTCCAATAAGGCCTTTTGATATTCGGAGGAAATAACGCCTTTCTAAATTCGTTTGTTTGTTTATTTAGTGCCAAACCCTAAAGTCTATCAACAAATATTCAAAGGGCATTAAGTATTATTATTTATTCAACAATCTGCCCTTTTTATTTGACCTGTACCTTTTTTGTACATATGTCTTGTCTGTTTAATAAATAACGTTACCATTAGAAATTTGAGGAGAAAAAACTATTACAAATGTTAGTTAAGTCGGAATTATTCAATATTATACTCTCTCCAATTAAGTTGCCCTCAGTTTTTTTACAACATAAGCAGTCGTAATGGAAACTGTTGAACCCGTTTGTTTACACTTTTGTATTAGCCCAGTAGCGGATAGACATTTACTTATTGCAAAAACTCCCCTGAAGAAATTTTATTCCTGTAAAATTTTGGGGGGTACTGGTAGTCTTAATTCCAAAATGGCTACCAAATTCCGCCGTTGCGTTAGCCTCCATTTTGAATTTAAAGGAAAATCGGTTTCGCAAAACATCTCGGTCAAAGTTAACAGAAAAAAGTTGTTGTAAATACTGACAGTGCCTCCCTCTAAAAGTAAATTATGGTCTAAAAACCACTGTCTGCCATTTTGTGTTCTGGTCCGTTTATTTTGCTATATTGTTGATATTGATAGAATTTCAACTCATGGTTTGTACAAAAGAAATTCGTTTTGAGTAACCCCCAGTATAATTGGTTAAAAGTAATTCCAAAGTTTCTTAGAAAAGAAAAAATACTCAGTTTTCGTCCATTCGTTCCTCGCTGTTTGTTATGTGTTGTCAGTAACAAAATATTTATGTTTACCATTAGTTCTAAGCAATTTGTACAACACAATATTGTAATTAATCCCAATAATAAGAACTAAGAAACATCACAGATACCTACGACATGTTTTATTGTTTTGTATGTTTCGAAATCTGTTAATATAATGGTGAATTTTATATCCTTAAAGTTATTTGCTATCAGATATTTTTTATATTTGTAAATATGTATTTGACTTATTTTTCTTAAACCATTAATAATATTTACCATCATATATATTACGACGTAAAATCGAAACCTGGATTCCATTTGTAATATTCATTATGATTATTAATTAAGATTGTTGCCGCTTTTGAATTATATTATTTATTGCCATCCATTTTTTATTAAATTTTACGTCAAATAAAGAAATATTATTCTCACAAAGGCTTTTGAGTTTTTTACGTAATTATTTATGAATAGGGGAGAAACTAACTTGGATCTTATTATACATCACAATGTTTCCTTTGAATCGAGATACAAAAAACTAAGTAAAATAACGTTAGCTCTCGTCAGTAATTTTGTGCTTTAACTATTTTATTTTTCTTTAGTTTTCGTGCAAATAATTCAAAAATACATCCAATTTGCTCAATATCAACTCTTAGAATTTAAATTTTGCTTACTCTTATTTTGCTGCCTTGTTTACTTGAATCTGAAAAATGTACAAATGATTTTCATAAATTTGTTTCATAAAATAGCGAGATAATGCAGTTTTATATTTAATATTTCCTCTAGTTATTTATTTTTCAAGTGAAGTTAAACTATTATATAATATATTGTAATCATCTGCGTAATGTCCCTGTTTTAAATCGTTATCTTGATCTTGACCTCTTGAAAGTAATTTAGAATAATTGTGATTGGTCTAGTTTATCCTATTTTCTGGTAATATTGATAATATGTATTGATAATATGGTAAGATTGGTAATATCATTTTTAATGACCGAGGAGCGAAATAAATTGTTTTTCATAATATTTTCATCGAAAATAATAAATTCGAGCTTTTGTTAAAAATGAAAAGGTTTGATTTGCATGAAATGAACGAAACGTCATATCAAACCGTCATCTGATTTGACTACACTTACTTCTGTTACTGAAATGTAATCGATATTGCCTAACAAGGACTCTATAAAATACTACAAAACAATGAATTTTCCGATAGTTTGATACAATCGGCTTTAGAACTACTGATTCCCTATACAGTTTCATACAAAACGGATTTATTATTCAAGTTTAGGCCAACTTACGACTGTTAAAGCATCATTATTTCATAATATCGTTTATATTTTTTATTTCTCAGTTGATTAGGTACACTGCCACCGGTCTACAAAAAAAACTTTTTTTTCTTATTTACTAAGCATGATTTTTTTTATAGATTTGGTGTCTCTGAATATTAGAGGAAAAAGCAGAAAAATTTATACAGGTGTAATTTTTTTTTCAGAGATCATAATAAATAAAAGTTCCGCTAAAAAATAAAACAATAAAGTAGAAAAAAAATACATCATAATAATAATTTATTTATTGTTTTCTTTGGTCGAGATGAAGATAAGACTTAGAACTTGTCTTATGGTATGACTGTATCGTGTAATATATAATACTATAAGTGCAATATATTAATCGTCGTCTATCCATAGACAATACTTAATCGTGGTTAATAAAAAAGTCGTCGTTAGGAAGAGAAAATATGCCAAATTTCATAAGAATCCTCGTTTCCGTCGCACAAAATACACTACGTAGGTATTCCTAATAATGTTACTTAGTGGCAATTTGTAATATAAATGGCTGAAAGTCATTATTTGGAAGCCAACTTCCACTTGGACCTGAATATTTTTATAGTATGTATGTTCGAACGCTTAAAAATTGAATTCAAATTCAACATTGTGTTCTGCATTTAAACTTTTAATAGAAATTGCATAAATCTAGGTACATGGAACAAACTATTCACTATTCAGGTCCTAGCTGAGATGACGTACGATAGTGACCATTTCAGCCTGTATTAGTTTCGCATAAATATCGCAGGAAGACTGTTGCTTAAAAGTGTCAAGTGCAATTAAACTAATTAATATATAATGTCACGGAAGCATCGCACCTTAGCCTTAAATTATACTATCAATTAGTAATCAATATTAGCCATCATTATCTTACTTATTATCAGCCTAAAACACATACAACTGTAAAACCTTGCAACCTTCCGCAAATGAACAATCAAAAAACTACAAACAAAATTACTACCAAATTTGTCCATACAGTCAATTAAATAATATATCTGACTTACACAAAAGAAATTAAAACCTTGTTAAAGCTGTTCTTTTTTCTTCTATTAGTCAAAATTCTATGGTTTTACAGCACATTCATCGATGAACGTTACTTATTTGTTTCTTTTTAAGTTTAAAAAAAATTAATATCGCCTTCATATTTTTTAAACTTGTTTTGAAATTAGGAAGTCAAATTTATATGTATCAAATTCCGCCGTAATCACTTTTAAAAAATATTGGTGCTTATATAGTTTTTTAAACATTTTAATCATATTCTTTGGGGCATTTGGTTTTTTGTTTTTTTCCCAAAAATCTCCTCTTATGTAACATAGAATTCCATTAGCCTTCAATATTTCATTGTGGATATTGGCGAATTTGATATTAATTGATACGTTTATCGGTTTTTTGCATTGCTTAA
Organism: Micrasema minimum; assembly: GCA_022494985.1. NCBI lineage: Eukaryota > Metazoa > Arthropoda > Insecta > Trichoptera > Brachycentridae > Micrasema > Micrasema minimum. Next base: position 19,010 of record JAGVSP010004664.1, read on the forward strand.
CAAAATGCATTTTTATATAAATTTTTTGCGTTTATTGACGATAAAATAACAATTTATACATTTGATTTATTTGACTACATTATTACCGAAATTATATTGGTATATTGGTTTTTTTTTCTATAGTTTACATATTTATGTAAAAAATTCATATAGGTTTTTTAATTTTTTTAAATCTAATGAGGCTAATAAGAACATGCAAAAACGTTGTTAAATCGCATTAGGTTCTGTTAACAAATATAACATGTATATTCCACTCTGGTTCTTAAAATTATGACTTTGGACAAATTAATAAAATTTCGGTTAGTTGAATTAACTGTATAATTTTAATCAACTTTCTAATTTGTGCCCTGCAATTATTTTTCAATTAATGTTTTACTTCGTTAGCCTTTTCATAGATTGACAAATTATCTTCTCCTAATTTCTCTTTTATTATTTATTTTAAAGCAATCAACCGATAGTTTTCTATTCTAAAATAATAGATAGTAAAATATATATATAACAATCTATCGATATTATTTCTGATTGCTCGTTATATTAGACTCGGTTCTCTGGTTGATTTGTATGGAATACAGACTTATATTATATTTAATATTTTCTCTCACAGCCAACTGTCCTACATATCTGAGCCAATCAACTATGAAATTCCCTCTTCTCTTCGTTTGTATTATTCTTGAAAATACTCGTAAAAGTTGCCCCCGATCAGATAGAATGACGTCACTAAAAAGAACACCAATAAAACATTGTCACAGTTCAAAAAGTTTTTCACAAAAGCACCAAGTCACCCGCATTAAAAACTCTTATTAGCCATCAGCAATATCTATATCGACAGCTTAATGTATTCATATTTTTTCTTCAAAGCAAATGTTGCATAATTATTCAAACGATTAACATCTAAAATTTAATTAATAGAAAAAAAATATCACTAAATTGTATTATTTAATTTCGATTTTGTTCCTAAACTACTTTAATCGTCATTTACTCTAATAAAACTGGTTGGCATTTAAATTACTGTCTACTTATTTTTATACTAGAACTTAAGTTAAGTTTTTTTAGTATATGGGTAATTTATTTTTATTTTTATCGGTTTTATTTAATGTGTATCCTTTAACTTTAAAAGATAGGGTAAATTTAAATACATATCTCATACCAATATAATAGTAGAACTTAATTTGTAAATATTACTAAGTTATGAGATGTTAGAAGAAGTTAGTCAAAGTGTATAAATTGTGAATAGGAGTTTAGTTTCGAAGTAAAAGAGTTTAATAAAGTAATTTTTTTATTTAATATTTGTACTTCAGTAAAAATAATTCCGAAAATCTGTAATTTTCTTAGAAAACGCAGTAGTAAAACGTAAAATAAAAGCACGTTTTCTCATCCTATCAGTCATTTTAGCCGTTGAAATCTAACTCAAAACGTTGTAGATATTTTTTAAACTTTGAGACATTGCATATTTCTTAATTTGAGACATTGCACAATATATTATATTTATACTTTAACAGTAATAGTACATGAGCATAATATATCAAATGCATTACAGGATGTAATTTCCACACTGCAAAAAATGTACCTATGTAAAATTAAAACGCTTTTTGAAGTTTTTCTTTTATAATATAATGTTTTTTTACGCGTGTGCATATTGCACCTTCATAACGAAAACGACCTAATTCAAAATACCAATTTTTCGGAAATTGTCAGTTGAAGCAAGTTAACACCATCGTAATTTGCTCATATCGATTCTTCTTATTTTTTATAGGAATTAAGTACCTTTCTGTGTTTAAAATAAAATATAAAATAAACACTTAATTATGTATAATGTTCTTTTTTCAAATCTTTTATGAAGATATATCATTACAAACCTCTTTTTTAATTAGGTCGTTTTCGCCCTAAAGGTACGATATGCACACGCGTAAACATTATATTTATAAATTTGTACATTTGCGATATGTACATTTCAAAATATTGAATGAAATATGCAAATTCGATTTTTTCGTAATTTTGACACTAACCGCACACAACATGTGGAATTTATTCGGTTTTCAGTCAGAATATTAAATTAATACTTTAAAGCGATAAAGTAATACATTTACTTGAAACTTCATACGTGCTTGCAAAATATTTACAATGCTTTCATGAATATCAAACCTTTTTTTTTCTTAATGTTCACGTCATTGCAAATGGATATACTAGCAATTCGTAAAGTGTTGTCTTTGATATAAACAACGATTTTCCAGGTAATTACGACGTTTATTTTGACATTAAATTAGATATAATCGTGAGGTACCGAATAATTGTAATTTCACCCTTTTGCTTCGAAATAAACTCTAGAATAGATAGCCAAAAAAGGACATCAGCATCTTATGAAGAACATGGAATTATGAAATCAACAAAGACTTTGATCTTTTTGATGTTACACTTTATGATTTGTGATATTTATACTTAAATAGCGTTAAAGAAATATAAATTTACATTTGCAGTGATTATGATTGCATTATAATAATAATAATAAATTAAATATTTAATTCATTTCTTCCTATTTTTCTTGTATATTTTTTTATCTTATATGAAAATGTGATTCAATATAAAATGAATTACTTTGTAAAAATATTACATTCGGTTTCATGTTTGTGTCAATACCTGTTGATCAAATTTCGACCATATTTATTGATGTTTTAAAGGTGATAATTTGTCTGTCTTGTTACCTTCCATAGTGTAAAAATGTAATGTATTTTACAAATTCATTTCCGATGACTTTTGGTGTAAATTGATTTGGATATAAATTTAAAGGATTATTATTAGTACGGTAATAATTTTTTATTTATGTAATATATATTTAAAACTATATAACCTACGAAAGACTTAAATAATACAATAAAAATTGAAATGTTTTAATACAAAATTCAAGGTTTGTTTTATTGTTATTAAAAACCCTGTTTTATTTGGCCTTAATCTTTAATGTTTTTGTTGTTGTTTTTGTTTTAACAGACTTTTGTTTATTTTGTTTTTACCTAACGTATATATTAAGAGTTTTTCTATCGTATATGAAAATGTAGGTAAGAATATCGATTTTACTACGAATTTGAAACTCAAGGTTCGAATTCCCCCTCCACCACAACGATATTCGTTTATTATAAGAACGAATATTGATATATACATTTAAAAAAAAATTATCAACTTTATAAATTCATGTAATATACAGGGTGTAACAAAACTCGATGTACAACCCGAAAGCTGGTGAAATCTACATCGTATTTGGAGACGATTGTGTAATATGACTTTTAATAATTCTGAGCTTGAAAAAAAAATATTTTCTCACTAAAGTCTTCATAAGTATGGCAGATTTAGTAAAATTGCTCAAATTCTTATTAAAACGCGTTTTTTAAATTTCGTTTCTTTATGGATAGTAAAAATTTGACTAAATATATGATATTTGATAACAATTTGCAAAAAAAAATATATTTCGTACTCAATTTTCTCGACAACCAAAAGTCAAATAAAAAAAAAATATTTTACAAAATCGACTCCAAATATTATGTAGAATTCACTGGTTTCCCCGCTGTACATCGAGTTTTGTTACACCCTGTATACTTTTATCTGAGTTTTATCGATTTCAAAAGTTGGATAAATAATTTTAAATGGATGTCATTCTTTCCAGATAACTTCTTTTTATGAAAATCTTTAGCGATTTTTCATTAGTCCATGTGGACTAATTATGTAATTTTTCTGATTTAACCATAAAATTAATCATTACTAATCTTAACGTTTAGTCAACTTTAACTTGCTTTCCAAAGAAGCAAATAATCAATATATTTTCTCAGCACATAATAACATTATTTCATTACAGCACACACTTATTTTTACCAGACAGACAGTATGTTTATTTTTCTACGTATGTCCGTCATATTCAAAGTATTTTCTCTGCTTTTAAAGGTTTTAAATATAGTATTTTGGGTTAGTTTTGATGGTAAGTAAGGTATATTGTGAGTTTATAGATTAGTAGACTAATTGAAAAAATGCCTGCATAAAAACCGTCACATGATATATCGGCTTCTATGGTTTATGATTCTTGGATAATCGATGAAGTACTTTGACAAATTAAAAATAAACATCAATATTATGTACGATGTAAAAGTTTCAATTAATAAAATTTATAAAAGTTTTAAATCTAGCTGTTGCAATAAAAATAAATCTAAAAGCTTTCTCGTAAATTGCCTATTTATTATACGGCAATTTTTGTGTACCAGTGTTATGGTTGTCTTGTTTTGTTACTAGGGTAGTCGGAGTATGTAGCTATCAATTTTAATTTAATATTGTCAATAGTCTTGATGTATCTTTTTATTTATAATTTTAAAAATAAACAAAACAAAACGTCTCATTTTTAACTTTAGATAATGAATTTTTATTTTTCTGCTAACTTCGAATTTTTTCACTGCTTATGTAGGGTGTAACAAAACTCGATGTACAAGCGAATCTACGTAATATTTGGAGTCGATTTTGTAGAATAAAAAAAAAAATTTTTTATTTGACCCTTAGTTTACGAGAAAATGAGTATGAAGTTGATTTTTTTTCGATTTTTTTTTTTGCAAATTGTTATCAGATATCATGTATTTAGTCAAATTAATACTATCCATAAAGAAAACAAATTAAAATCCGTTTTAATAAGAATTTGAGCAATTTTACTTCATCTATCATACTTAGAAAAAAAAATAGAAAAAAAAAGTTTTTTTTTAAGCTTAGATTAAAAAAGTCTTATTACACGTCTCCAAATACGATGTAGATTCACCACTTTTCGGGTTGTACATCGAGTTTTTTTACACCCTGTATAATGAGCTTTGAACGTTTCAAGTAGACAGCTTAATACCATTTTTCCAAAACTTGTACACAGTTACTTAATTTGATTAGTAGTATCGAATCTATTAGTTATGGTAGTTCATTTTATTTGCATGTAAGCCGATATCTCGTGATCTGATGGTTCGGACTACATGCTTGTTGCCTAATCAAAGTATCCTGTCTCTTTTTTGTATTATCTGAGTTAACAGGTGGGGGTCACTTCTACTAGAAACTTGCACATAATAGCAATCCCAACAGGCGCTGATGATTTCACCAAGATCTATATGATCGAAAGATTGTTCTCGAAACCTTAATTTGAAATGTTTCTTTTAAAAGAGCAAAGAACTTCAAAAGAGAATGAATTAGTATGGCAGGAAGAGAAACATTGTCTTCTACAAGCGGAGGGTGAGTTTGATTATCTACCCCGCTCCTAGTATTTTCTGTTTTGCTTCTTTGCTTGTGCGGTGTTCATATCTCGTACTGTGTATAATTCTTATCCTTTTTACTTTTTCTTCTTCTGTATATTTCTACTTGTTTATTTTTTACCTCTTCTTCTTCTTTAGTTTTCTTTTTCTGACGTTCTTCGTTTTTTTAGTAGACTTTAACGGCATGGATCATTTTCCACGTGTATTTTTATTTGGTGATTGGTGATTAAAAGTTTTTTTCAATATTTTTTATTGTCTTAGTTGCAAATGAATGTGTGTCCATGTAATTTACCCTTTTTGCTTTTTTTATCTGTGTTATAGGGAAAGTGTATTTAGTTTTTATTTTGTTTAAATTTACAGATACTCTGATGAACGTTATGAATGGTTTTCAATATTTTAACATAAGTCTCGAATTATTTAAGTTTATAGAACCTACCTACCTACATTTTTTATGCCACTTCGCCAAGTACTTCGCCAAAGTAAATTTTTATTTTACAGTAGCAATTTTAAAGTTCTGTGTCAATCATTGACTGAAGACACGTTTTATAATTTAATATAGGTACCTTTGTTTTTTTATCAAAAGTTCATTGTAAATATTTATTTTTATTGCTTTTTGCTTATCTTTTTTCTGACGCATTGTTAAATAACCTCATAGAAAGGTTCTTACAATATTGTCAGTAGTCTATGATGCTGGTTAAAAAATTCCTTTATGAATTACAAAGCTTAATGTAAATCCAATAATGCTTTATTTTTTAAACAAGATAATGGAAAGATGTTATTTTTTCGTTTTACTGTGCAACATACTATATTTTGTTTTGTATGTTCAATTATGCTTTTAATCTGTAAAAAACATATTTATATTTAAAGTCGTTACTGTTTATTTGCATTTTTTTTTTTGCTTTTTAAGGGTTGATTAATGGTTTTTCTATTTTAAATAATTACATTTTTTCTTTCCCTACAGAATGTCAACAAGCGTTCTTCCTCTATTCTGGTCAAATGTTTCTCCAAGTGCCCTGACAAGACGTTTGCAAGCAGATCTTTCTACGAGAGGATAGCCAAACCGAAACCTCTGGAAACCGTTTCTAAGTTCGAGAGCGTCGAGGCCTTATCAGCATCCCTTAAGAAAAGAAGTGTAAAGAAGTCTTCATCAGGACAGAAAAGCCAAGTGTCTAGAAATATTATGAAGCCAATACCACCGAAGATTTGTCTGGAATGCCATTACTCTTGCGCATCTTGTTCTGGACCTTATAACTATCAGTGTGTCAGTTGTCCTGATGATGCTCGGCTTGTGAATTCTTCAACAGGAGTGGCTGGGAGTATTTCAGAGAGCTATTGCTACCCGTTGCAAGTTCTTCCTCAAATCGAAAGCGCTTCTTGGCTGTTCAGGCTGTATATCTTATTCGGTGTCATTTTATCTCTTGTCGCCGGTGTAATTTTCTACTTCCTCCTTGCTTGTATGTTGACCAAACTTGGTGTACGTATGTGTTGCGTTAGTGGGAAGGGATCAAATGATGTCAGTTATAGTAGGCTAGGAAATGCCGATAATTCTCAACAAAAAAATGTCAATATTGTTCAGGAAATTCACGCGCCATTTATGACGGTAGCGACTCTGATAGCCTTGAAGAATGACAAAAAGTTTCCGAAACACGAACGATTATGTTGAAGACTTTAATAAATAGTGTGCGATGTTAACCAAATTAGTTTCTGAGGAACTTAAAACGGATTTACAAGTTCTGTTGCATTTTAAGCTTGCGAACTACTTAAAATAATTTATTGTGTCGAGGAATAATTGTGATTCCCAGTGATCAAATGCGTATTACAGCAATTACAAGGGTTTAGTTAATATTTGGTCATTATGTCTAGTTTTGCGATTTTTACGCTTTCTCAATTATTATTTTTTAGTCATTTTTCTATTTGTAATATATAAAATACAGGTTGAAGAAATTATGCGATTCAAACATTTGTATGATGAATATTAAAAACAACATGGATTTAGCATATTATGTATTTAAAATATTTTGATGAATTTTACTGACAATGAATTTTTAGATCCTTAGATTTTTAATATCCATGGCATTCCTATCAAAATAGTCGACATTAGTAATAAGTAATTTTCGTCATAGTGAGATTTTATAATTTTTCATTGTGTCGTTTTTATATTAAAGCAAATTTCTTTTTTTGTTTTAATTGTGAATTAACTATTACTTTAACTATAAATGTACATATCGTATTATATAATTCAAAATTTTATTTTATTTTAATTGTTTGATAACGTTTATTTAAGATAATTCATAAGTTAGTTAGGTATAAATTGTGCCTTATTAAAAATTGTTATCAAATTAATGACATAGTTACCTAGATTAAGTTGCAAAAAAACAATTGATATTCACAATTTATAAGATTTTTTTTACAAATCTGTTCATTTTTGAATATTCGTATGCAAAAATCCTATTAAATGTAATAATAAATTGAGACTGGCTGCGCTTTTAACTTTGCGGTGGTCGCGCGGTACACATATCGGTCACCCAATCTAATGATAATAAAAATAAAAAAATTCTAATGTTAATTTAAATTTATTTTGTAAATTAATTTAAGGGTTAATGATGAAGTAAGTACTCAAGTTTTTAGGTCAACGCTACAATAACGTTCTTCCCGATTTTTTAAAAATTATTTCTAAAAAATATTGGAAAACTATGATATTAAGGGATTTTTTTTTTACGATGTCATTATGAATTTTCTAGCGCGGTTTGAAACAGCGCTTTTTCAAATCGCAAAATCCTCTATTTGGCGCGCATGCGGTGTGACGTCACAGCAAGAAGAGAATTCACTACCGGATGAATTTCACGGCGTTCATGGTGGACGGGTATGACGTTGTTAGCCAATTATATTTTCGTGTTTTTAAAACACAAATTTATATAAATGAAAACAAGATTTTTGATCATTGTGTTTTTTTATCGTTGGAACTGTAAAAATATACTTGAAATATTTATAACTTTTTCAAGGATTATTCTTGCTATCGGGAAGAACCCTATTAAGATTTTAACATGTTTTTATAGTTGTGGGTGCCATGTTCCTATGTCACCCGCGCGACCACTGCAGTGTTAAATACATAGATGATTATTTTGTTGTTTAACTTAATTTCATTAAACAGATCAATCTAAAAAAATCTGTTTTTTCGAAGGTGAATAATAATTTCAGATTTGAGCATCAAATAATTATTAAGTAAAGTAATATAAATGCATTTTTAGAAGTTTTCACTGTTAAAAAATAAATCCTTTTTTTCTTGTGCTTTTACATTAATTTTGTATGCACAAAACGTAAATTTTTCTTCAAATAAATATATAATTGAATATTTTACTATAAATGCAATTTAATTGCTAGCCATATTTACAAATAAATAATATTGTGATTGGTCAAACAAAAACATTCCTTAATTTTAAGATTTTTTCTTCATTTCTTCATTAGAGCTATTTGTAATATTTTTCTTTCATATTTATACTTTTCATTTAATTTCTTTCATAACTGTAAAAATTAAAAACTACTTTGTTATTTGAATATATTGCTTTTTTCTTATAATTCTGAAGATAATATTAAATTATGATTATATATTTTTTTGGTTGGTTGGGCCGGCATGGGTCGGCATGCCGCGCTATCGATATCCTTAATACCTGTCTCCCTTCACACTAATAAAATCCACAAATCTGCACCATTACACCACCGGTACTTCAGTTTGTAGGTACCTACTAATTTGAATTAAGTTCCATATTCGAATGGAATTCTAGCTGTCTACTGTTTTGCTTTCTCTGGGAAAATATCTGTTAAAGGCACGCGGCCTGTTTACACCTCTTATTTTTCGCAATAATTACTATTTGATTACGTTTATCTGCACCAAATACGTTTTTCTACATGTTTACCGCCCTCTTCTGCGCCAATAATCATCATCCCTCTCCATCTGAAGCCATGAAGAAATCAAGAATATATTTCAGGTTAGTAGGAATCCATTTTATCTGCTTGTATCCTGATGATTACTTGCTTGATGAGGTATTTGGCTTGCCTTGCGCTACACTATTCCCCACATAATACTTTAATTAAGGGGAATCGATCTTTTCCTTTCTTACATCCTTTGATAGCGTTGCTAGCCCTTATATTATTATTGCACACTGTGACAGCGAAAAGATCTTTGAATATTATATATGCTGCTTTTTCCTCCTACATTCCGTAATTTGAGTTATTTTTATTTATTATTATAAGCCATCTAAATCTAGTTTATAAAAGATAGGACATAAATGTTTCCCTCGTAAATAGTTTTATTCTGATTCTTTTTTAAATTAGCAGCTAAAATTTATTATTTACTAATAATATACTTACTACACACCTTACTTCTTACTAACGAATAAATAAACTGTACAATGTTATCAACGATTCCTTAAATTGTAAATACTTTGATAAATTAAATATAATAAAAATGAAAAATAATGTGTTGTAACTTCTTTATTCTTCTTCTTGATCGTTTGCTCAGGAGGAAGCATGCCGCCAGAATTCGCTTCCATCCGTTACTTTAGCCACCACTTTTGTTACCTCTAGTGGTGATTGCTTTATAAATATGGGGGGCGTAGAGAGAAATGAAAGAGTACTTACAGTTTCTAGTGCACATTTATTACACAGAAGTTACATGAAAGGAAATACACTGAAAACTTAACTAATTAAACTATGATTGACATGACTTGTGAAAAATGGGAAAGCTGAAATGAATTTAGATTGCCACCCCAATTTGGCGGCAAGAAATCTGTACAAAAGCGACGTGGAGTCACGATGAAGGTTAAAATGGTTCTCGTCATTGTTTGATGGCGTTCGGCAGAGTTCGGTAGATCTTGCTTCGTTCCGCGTCGCACGCGTGTCGCCTTAGTCACCAAGTCATTCCATCGCGTTGGGCTCTTTCCAAGGGAACGAGACTCTTCGACAAGTCCCTGCACCACCAATTTTTACCTAGTGTCCGATAGAGTGACATGACCGAAGTACCTGAATACACACGTAGCTGCACAATGACCTTGTTTTATCCCCAATTCTTGGAGAATTGAAACATTTGTCTTGTCCATCTAAATTAGGTATCTAATGTTAAGATTTTTTTGTGATTTTTATAATTTCATTTACGAAAGGAAAAAATATATAAATACATCTCACTAAATAATAAATAATATTAGTTGCAACAATAAATATATAAATAAAACCAAAAAAGATGTTTTAGATGGGTTAAATAAAATGTATGAAGAATTTTAAACGAAAAAAAACAAATTGTAACCAAAAAGGCCTGGCGCGAAACAAAGCCCACTCGACAGATTTTCTCCAAAGAAAATACCAATGCGACTTGACAAAACCTGGATACCAATTCAGTCTATCAGCCAGTGCGGATTGGAACTTAATTATCAGATCAAAATTATTAAATGTAAAAGTAAATTAAAAAGATTTTTAAGGTATGTAAGGTAATTAATCCCAGCTGCCCTAGCTATCGGTTTAAAAGCGGGCTTTAATTCGGAACAAAATTTTTATTTTGTACTTATCGAACTACATAAATAAATGGTCAATTTTGTGATAAGGTTGCCGTGAAACCCTGTTTGTACTTGCAATCAGTCCCCTTTTAATCACCATTAATCTTCTTTTTTTACATAGATTTTATGTATGCATTGAACACGACTCTAGTCTAAATTTAATATAAACTTCATTGATTAAATAAAACTTTGGTTTTTATTCAAAAACTATGCCAGCGGGGAATCTGCGAATGGAAACGCTTTGGGTATTTTGCTGACCATTACTCGTGAATCTACTAATACGGAATACCGCATTCATCTCGCCTCCGCCTCCCGTCACTAGCGAGGAGCTAAAAACTGCTGGAAACTTTCACACATCACGTTCTTCGATGAATTACATTTAGTCGCCCCAGCTCTATCATGTCGCATCTTCGAAACCCTCGTGGTGGAACTATGTACATTTGTACATAGGTATATATGGCGTGGTCCACAAAATTTAACATTCCCGTAAAACTTTCGCGTGGCACGTTCTTCGACGAATCATATTTCGTCGCCCCAGTGCTATTTCATCGTATCTTCGAAACCCTTGTGGAACTACATAATAATATAGCATGTATGACATTACGTCGGTAAACCACGACAAGTCAACGACAAAAACAAGAACAATCTGTCCTGTTAAACTTTTTTTTCTTCAATATCTTTCATAACCTTTAAAAATGTAAAAGTTTTTGGCTGCGGCACACTTTTGCGTTTAACGATTAATATACTACTACGTGTTCTACGGCACGTTTAAAAGAAAATATAATATAAATGGAGAATCGCTGTGATTTATGTTTATATAAAAATGAAACATTTGAGTTTTTTTATCATACTTAAATATATTTCTATTTGGGGCTGCTTTCAAATATTTCAAAAAACATATTTGCCAGAAAACAGGAAACAAGTTCTGCTGAAGTGGGATTCGAACCTTTAGATTCCAATTCGGAGTCCTCGGCTCTACCACTAGACTACAATCCGGTTCTAAATTGCTTAAAATTATTGTAAAAAAACGCCTGCGGCGCTTAAGGAAAAAATCATGATAATTTTCACAAAACATTTCTGAATAAGTGATTGGTCAATCACACTTATTCTAGATGGTATGAATTCGATATCGGATTTAATAAATTTTATCAAGTTGATCCGTAATATGGTACCACGCCATAATATGTTCTATAGTTCTGCCATACGCCACTAGTGTTTCGAAAATACAACAAGATAGTTCTTGGGTGACGATTTATCCCGATTGCCGCACACAAAAAAGGGTTTCGCAAGTTCTAAACTAGCATAAAAGTGATTAGGAATTTCTGAACATAACGGTACAAAAGCGGAAAGCAAAAAATATTTCTTTGGGGAAAAGTAAAAACATGATTTTTTTTTTTCTCGATGGGAAGTGAAAGGTAAAGTTTTGAATGAAAGAGAACAGTGCGAAGAATGCTACCACTACTTTCTCTTATTCGCATCTAATGGTGCGTAGGGCAATGCATTGGTAATTAAGTGAACCTTGACGATTTTTTGCGATATATGAAATAATATATATGATTCAGCATCTTCAAGGTTGTTCATTACAAAACTTATTTAAAACTAAGGAAGTGTGAGTAAGTAATACAATTTCATCACAATATATTGAACTGAACATTACTGAAAAACTTTTCTGTGCGTATGCAATTATTAGTTAAAATTTATCATAATCAATCTACAGTACCACGATTCTTGGATCGGTCTAACTCCATAACTCTATCAAACAGATATTTTATGCTGAAAATTTCTAAAATCTACCCCTCCACCAACATTAAGATATTGGTGGCCGAGTGAAAGGGCCATGGCTTGTTCAAAATCCTCTTTTATTTGAAGCGGGAAAAGTTAACAGGTGTCAAATTAGAAAGGTAAAACAAGGAGTAGATAAAATAGAGTTACGAAGAAGACAGTGATTGATCGATTTTTTTTTATAATCCTACATTTCGCCTGATATGGGCTAAGTGAATTAAATCACCTCTGGTAACACTGAGATTTTGAGAAAATCCTTTCTGATAAGGGTATTTAATAACATTTTTGACCCATTGACAAATTAGATTTATTTATTTCTATATACGGAAAAAAATCCATTTTAAATACATAGATAAGCATAAAAGGCATAACAAGCAGTAAAAATAAGTGCCAGAACATTAAATTGGTGTAGCTTCTTCAGTTAGAATAAAATGTGGACACACTCAAGACAGGATCGGGTCTACTTCAGTGAATGTTTAAATCTTGATAGACTTACACCGAAGAAGTCCAGATCCCGTCTTGAGTTTACAATACGACACAATCGAGACAATGGGGCATGAAAACCATATTTAGTTTTTGTGGTGACTAAGATACAGCACGTCATTGTTTCTCAACCTAAGGACTGGAATACAATAAGTCACTTGAGTCAGTAAAGATGGTGCATCTATCATGCCATTTAGCAATTTAAATATAAAAATGGAATCAATGTTAGATCTACGCTTTTGAAGACTAAAGATTCTCAACATTGATTCCATATCTTCATTGGTAATCGTGTAATCATCTCTCCCCAGACCGATCATTCATGCTACTTTTCTGAGTAGGCGGTGTTGCACCGATTCAATATGGTTGATACGGCCTACATAGGAAGGAGACCAGATTACAGAAGCATACTCCAAGAGAGGACGAACAAGTGAGCAGTAAAGTGTTTTTAGTGTAAGAGGATTAGAAAAATCTTTTGATATTCTGTTAATGAAACCTATTAGCTTTAAATATTGATTTATTAAGTTGTCTATATGTTCATTGAAGCTAAGTTTATAGTCCAAAACAACTCCAAGGTCCTTTATGGACAAATGTAAGGCCCTGTTGCACCAAAAAAAGTTAAAATCAGGACTAAATTCAAATAATAGTTCCTTTTGTGTCAAAATTGGTTTCAAACGGAACTATTACTTAAATTTAGTCTTGACTTTAACATCCTTTGGTGCAACCAGCCCTTAGTATTTTATCGATACCTACCTGCTTTATGCATTTAACCCCGTGTTAAGTTGGATGAAATCGTGCACCGAATATTAAGAGGATGTGCTACCAGTTAATGGCGGCCGCTTCTTCATACAATCGTAGTCTTTGATTTTCTCCCTGGAAAGTACCACAATGAGCCTTAACCATTCTTGCCTATTTACATCAGGTTCTCGGCGTCCTGTACGTCCACTGTTGACAATTTGGCGGAAGTTTGCGTAATTGACTTGGGAGGATGCACGGGAGCTGGCGGCCGATCGCTTGGCCTGGAGGCAGTTTGTGGAATCCATATGCTCCACATTGACTTAAAATGAATTAAAAGTATCGTTATCCTTACTTGTATTCCAGAACCGGTGGTAGGCCCTTTTTTTATCTGTAGTACCAAGTCACAATAATACGTAATTTAGTTGATTTTGACGTGATAACGTCTAATAAATCGATGAACGCCGGCTGCACACACAAAAAAGCATGACTCATTGTCACGTTCCGCCTTAGCCGAGTGTGCAAGCGAGAGCGCGGAACAAGCGACAGAGAGGCACGATCGGCCTAAGCGTTCGGTTTGTGACGCATCTATCTCTCTTCCACTCCATCGGCCGATGCGTCCGAGTAGAAGGGAGACAGCAGCAGCACACAAGCTACAAAGTAAAAGTGAAATTAACGAGTGCAAAAAAAAATGTTAATTTATGGAAAAAAATGTAATTTTCAATTAACTCCTCCTGCTTTGTACTTTACAAAAATAATGATAATTCAGTAATAATAATTCAATTCACTTCATACAAGTATGCTATTTTTCATCAATGTTTTCTCATGGCGTTATCACGTAAAATTATCGTCCGTAAACCGACATTAGACAACCAAACGTTTTTTATTAAGGATCCTTATTATGGGACTGTGGTCATCTCAGTCCCACAGAATGCATCGTTGCTTACATATTAAACTATATCTTATCATTGCTACTGGCAGACAAGTTAGGTCCCTATTACAAATAATATATAATTAAATTAAAACAGTTTTTTTCTCTCATTTCCGCGCCTTTTAAAATGTAAAGTTTACTTCCTATTAACGTAGATCACGTCTTGAAAAAACAGATTGTACCAAAAACTTTTTCTTTCACAGAATGTAAACTTATAAATTTATTCAGAATACTTTCGGAATAAATGTATGAGAATTTATTATTATTCGATACTGTCTGTAAGTTTTCATGTAAACGAAACTTTTGCGGGGTATGTTATTATGTATGAGTTTACTCAATGCTCTCAAAGTAAACGGTTTATTAATATTAATATTTGCTAAGGCAAAATCCAAAGTTGAACAATTTGATCATATATAATAAAAGTAAACAAGAACCTTCTAAAATAACGTTCACATTATTTTTTAAATGCCGCATCGGGTATATTTCAGCAGCATTTAAGATGATTACTCAAAAAAAATCTGTTTATGTAAAAATTATAAATTAACCACTGTAAAATACATCAATTATGTAGTAAAACTTTATTCATTCATTCATTATACTATATCCGCTCCCTATGTGAAGCATATGGAATCCACAAACTGCCTCCAGGCCAAGCGATAATAAAACTTATCTCTCCAGTTCCCCATTACCTTTCAGTTACATGTCTCTTCTTTCTCTCATATTGTCTTTTTACAACTCATGTGTTTAGTATCTAAATTTATTTTGTAAAAACTGCTATTTATACTTTTATCTTGTACAACATGTTACCAGTCTGAAGATGCCCGTTACAGGGTGAAAGCGCTAACTGGTCAAAATAAATAAAAGTGGAAGTGTACCAAGTATTTTCTATTAAACTTTAATTAGTTGTATATTAATAATTTAATAATTGTAGTGGTTTAGTACGTACTAGGTACTCAAATAATAATAAAAACAAGGGGATATTTTTTTATTTTTGTTATTACCATAAATCATCTTCATAGTCTGTTTTCTTTGCTGTAATCGGTGGCCCAAAACAGTTATTCAAAGTAAGTATGTAAATGTATTTTTCTAGTAAATGTTAAGTTACTATGCCGCAGCACGTTCTGCGTGACTTATTGAACGCGGTGTGAGCAATAAACCCAATATATTGTGCGAAAGCTAATTTACTGTTCGTTCCACTAAAGCTTCCAATAAATTTAATTTGCGGCATGCCTAGTGAATAAATGGTCTATTTTTTATTTCAATGAAGCACAGAGTTGATTGAAAACTTAATGTAGATATTATAACAGCAACAATAAAACCTTTATTATTTAAGCACCTATTGTCTGCCTAATATGTAGCGCTTTGGGCTGCACGCGTGAGGTTGCGAGTTTGATTCCAAAATGGGTCGATATTAAATATATCAATGTGGTTTCACATCAAAATATTTCATATGTGATACCTTGAACTGGCGCTGAAGCGTTGGACTGATCATCTTGCCTCCATGCAACAAATTATCAAGATTCACTTGATGTACCAGTGCAGAGCCCTGTGTATCATTAAGAGCATACTCCACCACGTGCGCGGCCTTTTTCCATACAAACATATTCCTCGATTTTCTCCCAGGAATTGAACATTAGAGCAATGATTTTTTCACATATTTTAGATATCCACCAGATGCGTGTTTGTATCGTCTTATTTTTTTAATAATTTATTTATCTCTTTTAACACACACAATATTAAAAAATTTAGACAATGCAAACACGCATGTGGTGTTTATCTAAAATGTGAGAAAAAATCATTGCTCTAATGTAAAATTCCAGAGAGAAAATCGAGGAATATGTTTGTATGGGAAGCGGCCGTGAGTCACGCGGTGGAGAATGCTCTTTAAAAAGGTGGTAGTTGTATAAGTAGTATCTTGCATTCAAAACACATATTCATAAAGTTTGCAATAACATTTGCAGTACTTGGCTAATTATTTATATCGCTTGTTTTTGCTTCTGTGAGAGGTTCTTTACAGTCGTAAAATCACTTGTCAAGTTTTCCTGTTAATTTCACGGTCCAACTGTCTGCCTTTACCATCCGAGTTGAAATGTAACCTTTTCCCTTATGCACCTCACCGGAACAACGTTCTATTACATTATTACATCCTTTGATATCGTGAACTACGCTGGATGTATTCAAATTAAAAATTCGTAGTATTTCTCTGTTTACAGAACTGTAATAATTTAATTACTGAAAGGAAGCATTCGTTATATGAACGTTATATGGTAGAAATCGTTTGTAGAATTTCATTTTGAGAAAGAAATTACTGTTGTACCTTTCGCATAAAACTTGTTATTATGGAACAATATCTGTCACCATCAAAATTCATAAAAATAAATAAGTAGAATATTTTTTATCATGTTCTTTATATTAACTCCATTGAGGAGGAAACATCTTTTAGAAACACAAATCGATTCTAAATAAAATGAAAGTTACAATTTGACATCTCAACAGAGACAAGTAATTTAGAAGGATACATGGATATCTAGGCGTTTACAGGGCTTATGACCTGTCATTGACTGGGTTAAGAGGCCGCTTGATGTATTACAACATTTACCATTTCACCTTTTATTTAATATCCATATCTGCTAATTATCAGAACTTGTATAAATACAGTGAAATAGCGTGACTTTTTCACCTGTGAAACCTCTCTGTCATCCATTGAGAAAATTGCTAAGCATTTTAGCCCGTAATGGGTGAAGTCCAGTTTTTGTCCACAAGTATTTGGACACACTCAAAATGTTGTTTATAAAATGAAAAGTATTTCTATTGCTAGGGATATTACATTTTCTTCATGAAATTTTGACGATTATTTTTTATAACCATATTTGAGGATGGCAACATTACAGGATGAAGTGTTGAGTCCCTTACTCAACGTAAAAGTCTTTTTTAAATATTACTAAGAATTAAGTAAAATAAAAAGAAAATTGCGTATAAAGAATTTTGATTTCACATCTGAATATATATTGTTAAAGCGAAATCTCGTTATAGACTTCGAGAAAAAATTAATCAAATAAGCCGCTAAGGTTCTCAATGT
>JAGVSP010004665.1:0-96371 GCA_022494985.1 Micrasema minimum
GAATGGGACTAGAGCCTTAACTACTATCAACTAAAGTAAAAAACTTAGCGGGTGCCCTGAGGTGTAGGGGTAAATTTAACATTTTTGGGCCAACCTACTGCCCATAGATCTTCCTCTTACTCCAAGTCCTTTACAGTGCATGCGGCTCCACTATGGAATCAACTCCCAAATGCTATAAATGACGCTTTCTTTTAACCCATTCATGGCGGCACTAGTGAACCTATCATACGTACGTACGGGCGGCACCATTTGACGTCTATACATTTATCTTAATTGCATCATAATTATACACGTTACAGTTTCCAAACAATAAAAAAGGCATAAGGAATACATAAACATTATATCTGTATCATTAGATCACAGGGATCTAGTGTTTTAGTGTTTTTTTTTGTATATGCATACAAATATCACTCACCTTCCACGACCCATTATCCTCAAGTGTACATAATGTTTTGATCATTTGCCGAGAGATGTCATTAGACAACACTTTTTTTTATCATATTCACGTATCGATTTGTATAAAGACTTCATGTTTACTGGTTAATCGACACGCAAAGCTATCGATCAGTTAAGTGGCCGCCCGCCTATATGACACGTCTTTGCAGTGGCCACTTAAATAGCCCATAGCCTTGAATGGGTTATAATAAGGCTGAAAAAACATTTCTTATCTCTTCCTTAAATTTTATTCCTGTTTTTACCTCCCTTCTATCCTAGGCAGACATTGAGTGTCATAATGAAATGATTAATCTGACTTTTATTTTAGGGCCGAACTCCACTTCACGTGTCTGCCTGGCAGGGGACATTATGAAATGGTCAATCTTCTGCTCACAGTTGGTGAGTTACACGACATTACATTTATTTATTACTCAATATAATGAACGCAAAATTTTCTGCAAGCATAAAACCGTGATTCTGATGTTTTTGTAATACGTTACGTGCGCTTCTTGCAGGCGGATGCAGCATCGACGCGCGTGACGGGGAGCGCAGGACCCCGCTGCACTCGGCCTCCTGGCGCGGGCAGGCGGCCGTGGTGCGCCTCCTGCTGTCCGGGGGGGCGGACCCCAACGCCCAGTGCGACCAGGGGGCCACCCCCTTAGGTAAATAGAACATGTGTGATGCGTGCTTCTCGCGGGAGGATGCAACATTTCAAAAACTATTCATTTGTGAAATTGAAATTTTCCAGGTATTGCTTCCCAAGAAGGTCACGAGGTGTGTGTCTTATGGCTGCTGCAGCACGGAGCTAATCCCAAGCATTCAGATCACTGCGGTAAGTCACCATTTATTTATTTATGGATGATTTATTAAGCGCTATTTTTGCGAGAAATCGCCTCAAGAGCGCTGTACAATAAAGAGACTAGATCACAACATCTTGCAGCTACCAAGCGCATGGACGATTGGGATTTTTTCTAGCCTCCTACAGTTTAAACAGATTTTAATACATGATATAAAAAAATATTTAAAGTAAATACATACTTAGATTATAATGATGGATTATGTGTAAACAGATATAACTTTGTAGGGAGATAGATTCTTGTCTTGCATACTGAGCGCATGGACGATAGATTCTACCCCCCTTTTACAAAATTGAAATGTTTAAAAATAGTGAAATGTGTATAGATTCAATATGTAAATGAACTTTTCTAATAAGAATTTTAAAATGAATGTTGTGTAGAGAAGGCATGCGAATAAACGTTTGAAAGGATACAAATATGTAATACACTTTACTATTAAATAATAAACTAATTATGATTAGGTAATTGTTTTATATTTATAGTAATTGTTCATTATTTTGAGTCCTTGAGTCGTCACAATATTGTTATGGTCGCACAATACACAATGCAGGAAACGGGATTATATGGCAATCCCGCAAATCACTGCGTTAATAACAATCCTGCACCATTTCTACCCTGAAATTGATCTCCTAAACTCCTCTCCAAGAGCCACACTATCCAAAATGTAGAATAAATTGAAGCAAGTAAAGACACGCACTACTTTTGGTCAGAGGGATTATGAGTATTATGTTGTCAAGCTCTACAACATGCTCCCTTTGTCCATCAGATCAATAAAACAAGAATTTGTCTTCAAAAAAGCTGTGTCAAATTGGATAGTGGAGGTGGGTAGAGTAGAGATAAACAAAATTATTCAACCTAACAGATAAATCATTTTTAATTCACAATTTTAGATTTAATTCAAAACACGCCACGGATCCATTGTATGTAAATAAATAAAATAAAATAATAATGGTGTACAAATGTCGAAATTAGAGCAAAGTGCAAGGCTGAGATAAGCATTATCGACAAAATTAAGAAAGGTCTTTTACGATGGTTCGGTCATGTAGAGCGAATGGATGATGAAAGAACGGCTAAAAAAAATATATGATGCGACTGTGCCTGGATGTAGAAATCGAGGAAGGCCGAGAACGACAACGAGAACGACACGACACGGCATGTTCAAGTAAAACAAGTGCTTGAAAGTGGGCAAGTAAGAAGTCGGAATAATCGACGTGCGTGCATGAGAAGATGTATGAATGTGGAGGAAGCAAGAGAAGTGTGCCAGGACAGAGTGGTGTGGCGTTCTATCCTCTCGGCCTACCCCTTCGGGGAAATGGCGTGATGGTTAGTTAGTTAATAATAATTGTAAAATTAGTCCTCGGCACGGGTACCCCCAGTGCAGACAAATATATTTCTTTGACTATTTAAAAATTTAAAATAGTAGATCCGTGGATGCGTGGAATAGGTTACCTCATGATATAGTCTGGCACCATCTGTTGATGCATTTAAAAATAAATTGAATGGTACGATATCGCAAACTATTTTAATTAAAACATTTTGAGGGGGTAGGGTATTTATCAGGGCTTTTTTTTTAAAAAAAGGTGCCGGAACGCACTTCATGTCAAGCTTTTTAATAAAAAAAATTGTATTCAATGTAACTTAAATGAAATTAAAAGGAGCTAAGCCACGAAGCGCACAAAAAAAGGTTGATTTTTTCAAAATATATTGAAAATATTTTTTTGTTTAATTGATTTTAAAATAAAACCGTGAAAAAAAGGTGCTGGAACGCCGTTCCACCGCGTTACATGAAAAAAAGAGCCCTCGTATTATACCTGTGTTTCTGTGGCTGAATGAAATATTATATTGGATAGTATATGTACCTTTACTAGAAAATTCTAACAATATCGTTACTAGAAAACAGTACAGAAAATGTGTATTTTATATTTCATGAAGTAAGAGTTGAGAGTTTTTTTATTTTGCCATTTCCTCTGATATTTATCTGCTACCAGCACCTGTGAAGGTGTGAAAGGGCCCGCTTACAATGTGTTAACTACAATAACAGTTACGAAGGTTACTTGATTTATTGTGTCTGACTTGGCAAGTTGTTCACATTTGGAAGTTGTCAATTCCGTCCCTTGGTAATAATGAATCTGTGTTGCAGGCCGAACCCCGGCCAAGGTGGCGATCCGCGCGGGCCACCTGCACGTGTGCCGGCTGCTGGAGCGCTGGGGGGCCACCACCGGCCTGCAGCCGGAGCCCGCCACCAACACCGCCACCAACACCAGTGGTAACAATCCGCATTATCGTATAATTGGAGTTTAGTTCGATTATTGTGTCGCCACATGCAGCTAGATACTCTTTGATGGTAGAGAGAGTACAGAAGAAATTTCTGCGCTATCTGTACCTAAAGGAATATGGATATAATCCTTGGCTCTTCCCAACCGACTTTTTACTAGGGATGCTAGGCTATCAGTCATTATGGAGGAGGAGGGACGTCCATTTGGGTGTTCACTTCTTTCAGGTGATTGGTGGTCGCATACATAACTCAGAAATTCTGATGGATGTAGGTCTGTTCGTACCTGATAACTATCTTCGACAAAGACAGCATCGATTGTTTTACCTGCCAATATGCAGAACCAACCTGCCAATGGTTATGCCTGTTGGTAGAGCAATCTTGTTACTTAATCGCATCACCTCTGATGTCGACTTATTTCACGACAGTGGGTCTTCCGTTAGGAAAAGAACTTTCTAACTTTTAATTTTTCTTTCTATACTTTTTTATATCATTATACTAACATAACTATTTATTGTTGTGTATGATTTATTATTGTATTGTATATAGTATGATTTGTATTTAGAATGAATTGGATTTTTTCTGTAATGTTCTAAATAACTGAAATAAATAAATAATGTGTCGGAAATAGGAAAAAACTTTTTTCCGGCAAATGCTGAATGCATTGTTATATTTTCCAGGCTCTACTGCGGAAACCAAACCCTGTACAGCTTCCTTAAATACGAGCAATGCCAGACTATCCCCTGTCCCAGTATCAGGACACAACCAAGGTGAGATTTTTAAATATCTTCTAAGCAATGTTTTTAACTGTTTTTTGGTAAATTTGAAATGCTGAGTCATCGATTCTCGGTTGCAGGTTCGCCAGACTCCAAGAGACGCAGTGTTCATAGCTCCAACTCCACCAAGAGCAGCTCCAACCTACCTCGTCCACTGTCAGCTCCTCTCACCAGGAGCCCCCCGCGGCGGAGCCCCCTGCGGTAATATACTTGTTATCTTTTTTTTTTATAAAAATTTGGGGCTACGAGCTACAAGCCCATTTGTATTCAAATTTTATGCTTCTACAAATTTTGATCTTAAGCCCACTTTATACGGGACAGTTTACTGTGCAGTTTCTTGTTCAGAAAACTACACAGTTTCTTGTACCGTTTTCTTACCAATAAAAACTGCGCGGTGTGAATTTCACCTTTAAACGGCACAGTTTACTGTCTGTAAGCATGCGCAGAACGCGACAATCGGACTATAGATACACAGTCGGACTGCCATAAATGTTGCCATACTAATAATCTCTATCGTCGCCTATCTTATTGATTTTTTGCAGATCTATCGATTTTTTAAAGATTTATCGAATCTACTGAAAAATGTACAACCGATTTACCGATTTTGGAGTCATTTAAATTTTAAAGCATTTATTTTATGCAATTATAAGCGCAGATAAATTCAACATATTATGAATAACTTTAGGAACTTCTACTGATTTTACAACTTGGCAACATTACTCATCTGTCAAATAAATAGTCGTTATTCAATATTTTGAAGTTCGATCTAGGATTTTCAGTTCATATTATTGATTACATTATATTAATATTCGCCATAGTAAAAGTTTATCAAAGTTTATTTGTAATATTACCGATACTATAG
The DNA here is from genome assembly GCA_022494985.1 of Micrasema minimum. Taxonomy (NCBI): domain Eukaryota; kingdom Metazoa; phylum Arthropoda; class Insecta; order Trichoptera; family Brachycentridae; genus Micrasema; species Micrasema minimum. The sequence continues at coordinate 5,203 of JAGVSP010004665.1, forward strand.
AATATTATACGTATTATACTGTCGTAATCGCCACAGGTGATGCGCGCGCCAAAACTGTGAAAAAATGTGTGGAATTAGCGCACATTGAGAGTCTGACACTAGCACACTGTTTTTCATCCAGTTTTAGCTTTATACGGGACAGTTTTCAGACTGCACAGGAAACTGTGTAGTAAACTGTCCCGTATATAGCAGGCTTTAGACACATGACTTTCAGTCTGAGTCTTGCGTAAAATAAAAAAAACGCCCCCCCACAGCCCGCTCAGCGACGTGTGCAGCCCCACGCAACCGCAGATAGGTGAGTCCGACATGGCTCACCACAAATACTATACCGCACTAATAACTACGAATTTTGCTTTGATTTTTATATTAAATCAAATTTTAATCAAATGTTGTTATATAAAACGCATACTTTTATGATACTTTTGGCATTTTATACCAATTTTAACACTTCTTTGATTATTTGATTATAGCCTTTCTTAGTTATTGAATATATGCATTTGCCTGAGATTTCGCAGTTATTTTGTAAAAATTTTTATTTTACTTTCAACCCCATAGGGCTTTTACATTTTAACAAAGTTACACAGTAACAGGAAATTCCAATAAAACAATACCATAAAATGTCGAAAAGAAATTATTAACTTGATTGACTAGACTCCATCGCCTTTAACTTTTTCAAACGCCATGGTTCGCACATGTGCGTGTTATTTTTCGTGACGCATATTAGTACCACGTTCGTCATGTTTTTAAGGCATATAATCAATCCATGCTAAAACCAATCGAAATAAAGAACTGAATTATTCTAAACCAAATACAAATACCTAAGCTATCAGTTTCAATTTATATTGTTTTCAAATAAATCTATATTTCAATGTTTTAGATAAATTTAAAGTTATTGGATGCTCGCCATATATATGAATTTTTTTAAAAAGTTAGTATGAACCAGAGGGTTCCCATAAAGAGTCGGTTGATACGAAGGGGTTTTACGGGGAATATTAATGGAAAGTTTAGATAGTTGTTCCGGAGAGCCCGCTATTGCTCCAGAGGCAATTTTTATCCATGTTAACCTGTCTTATGCCGCTTGTACGCTGGCCAGGCATCCTGTCGGCCGTACCACAGCCGGCGTCGGGGGGGAACAACACCAACCCCACGGACCGCCACTTCTGCAGGGACACGCACATGAGGATCATCCTGGGCGTATGACAACAGAACAAGCACTCGCCACCACACGAGCGGCGAGCATTAGGGACAGGTAAGGGGTAGGGAGGGAGCTTGTACTAAATAACTGGAGTAACAAAACGTTCCTAGCACAACCCGATAAACTGGTGAATCTACATCCACACATATTTGGAGTTGAATGAGCTTATAAATATTAATTTTTTTCTCATCTTTCATTTGTACCGCAGATCAAGTAAAATTGCAAAAATTCATATTTAAATGCTGTTTTTGATTTATTTTTATTTATGGATAATATCAATTTGACTAAATACATGATATTACTGATATCTCAACAGAGACAGAGAAACTCTGGAAACTAATGTGGGCTATCTAGGCGTTTACAGGGCTTATGATCTGTCATTGGCTGGGTTTAAGTGGCCACTTGATGTATTTACAACATTCCCCATTCCGCCCATCTTCTGACAACCATATATGACAATTTTTTTTTGAAACTTCTGAAGTTATATGTTGAGTTTGTACAGAAGTATCCACATTTGAGTTGGTTTTTCGACAGATTTCTAATAAGTGATTCCTGTTGAGAAGATGGCCTAAGCATTTTTTTGGCAATCTAACTTTTATTGGTGTAGGTAAGTTTCATCCGAACTTAATTACTACATCATAGAAGAAGTCGCATGTGATGTCTCTCCAATTTTTATTTGCTTTTTAATTTTCACAAGTTAATATTTATAACAACAATGTTATCAGCCCAGCATGGGTATAATCCAGTAATTTGTATACGTTCAAAACGTTGTTTTTTAAAATACATGATATTTGATAATTTTGGACTATTTGCAAAAAAAAAAAAAAAAAAAAAAAACAATCTCGTACTCAATTTTCTTGAAAACTATGGGTCAAATAAAAAAAATTTATTCTACAAAATCGACTTTAAATATGATGTAGATTCACTGGTTTCCCACTTGTACATCGAGTTTTTGTTACTCCATGTATATTATAAAATGTGCACTTTTTTGTTAACAGTATTCAAGAAATGCTTATGATAAAAATAAATAATGTCAAATTGTTGATTATAAGATAATTTGACAGTCACCCATCGATATGCTGTCTGTCAATTTTGGCAGTATAGGGAACTAGGTGTCCCTTATATGACCAAAAAAATTTTTTGTTTGATTTTGAAAACGCACACCCTCTATTTTTTTTGAAATTACTATGACCTATTCAGATACGAAATTTCATATGTGTACAATGATTTTAACTCGTGCCGACGAGGCCTCAAAGTTTTTCAATCTTTTTAAAACAATAATCAAGTTGAAAAATAAGGGACACCCCAATAGGGACGATATTATATAAATTCCCCTTAATATAATTAGTTTATTGTAGTAATTTTTATACACACATATAAAAACTATCACCCTCTAGTTAGTTTGCATTGTGAAATACGGCTTCTGTAGCTCTTTGAATTATTTTTATATTAATATTATACATACCGTAGGTCCAAAAAGTATTGTCACATTACACTTATTGGACAAACATATACATTATCTTTGCTTATGTATGTTATAGCACCGCGTATCTTAGATTTTTTCTGCCATCCTGTGAATACTGTGCGTACACCATTAGAAAATTCACTTAGTCTTGGCCAATTGTATCTTAGAGTTTTTTTCTGCCATCCTGTGAATACTGTGCGTACACATTAGATTCACTTAGTCTTGGCCAATTGTATCTTAGGATTTTTTCTGCCATCCTGTGAATACTGTGCGTACACCATTAGATTCACTTAGTCTTGGCCAATTGTATCTTAGATTTTTTCTGCCATCCTGTGAAATACTGTGCGTACACCATTAGATTCACTTAGTCTTGGCCAATTGTATCTTAGATTTTTTTCTCTGCCTTCCTGTGAATACTGTGCGTACACCATTAGATTTCATTTAGTCTTGGCCAATTGTATCTTAGATTTTTTCTGCCATCCTGTGAATACTGTGCGTACACCATTTAGATTCACTTAGTCTTGGCCAATTGTATCTTAGATTTTTTCTGCCATCCTGTGAATACTGTGCGTTACACCATTAGATTCACTTAGTCTTGGCCAATTGTATCTTAGATTTTTTCTGCCATCCTGTGAATACTGTGCGTACACCATTAGATTCACTTAGTCTTGGCCAATTGTATCTTAGATTTTTTCTGCCATCCTGTGAATACTGTGCGTACACCATTAGATTTCATTTAGTCTGGCCAATTGTATCTTAGATTTTTTCTGCCATCCTGTGAATACTGTGCGTACACCATTATAGATTAATTTAGTCTTGGCCAATTTGGACGGTTAAAACAAAACGCGGGAGGGCCGTTCCCCTGGAATTTAGTAATGCACTAGTATAATGCACTATTTTACTGTAGCCAATCATCGACCATCAACACTAATCTAGTGCATTTTTAGGGAACAATGTCTGGATGCCATCTCTGGCGGTAATGAATAGCTACCTACTGTGTAATCATTTTAAAAATGTCTATGTAAAAAGCCCATGGGCGTAAAAACAATGAAATAAAATAAATAAATTTAGCGCTAGAGTGCTGATGTTTTCACATGTCTTAAAAGTCGACCAGAAGCGTGTTTGTATCGTCTTGTTTTTTCAATCATCTATTTAACTCATTTAAAAACTAAATTATCCAAAAATAAGGGCTATCCATTCACGCAAGTATACAAATGAAAAATAATATTTAATTAAAAAAGCAGTTTAGATGCATAAAAAAAAAAAAAAAATCATTTTTTTATGTATTATAAATCTGTAGAGAACTGTTGCAATAGTCTATGCGCTTGTAGCTGCAGGCGCGACTCTTTCAATCTAGTTTCTTTTTGCGATTTTTTGCTCATGAGACGATTTTTCAAAAAATCTGATGCAATTGAAATAAATATACTGATAGATAAGTAAATAAATATTCAAGGAGATTGAAGGTACGCTGCCCGCGTGACCTCGTCCGTTTCTCCGTACAATCGTACTTCTTAATTTTCTTCCTGGAATTTAGCACTCGAGCAAGTTTTAGATGCCAATAAAAAGCGTGTTTGCGCCTTACTTTAAAAAATGTTATTTATTAAAGGAGATAAATAAATTATTTAAAAAATAAGGCGATACAAAATACACCTTTGGTCAATACCTAAAACTTGTGAAATAATTGTTCTAGTGCTATATTCTGGGGAGAAAATCGAGGAATATGATTGTATGGAAAAACAGGTGTAGGTAACGCGACAGAGGATGCTCTCATAGTGGTGGTTTCAAGGTAGTCAAAAAGTGTAATTACATGATAAAAGTGTGTTGCGATTGGCTCACTCGCGTGTTTGTTGATCGGCAGCAGCGCGCGGCGGCGGGGCGCTCGCGCGGGCGGATCTCGTGCCGCCGCCTAGTGGGCTCCATCGGCCGCATCGCGCGCAGGAAAAGCGCCGGCTCGCCCGTCGTGTGAGTAGACCGCTTGCCGCTTACCGCGACGCACTAGTACGCTTGGGATGGTCGACCCTGAACCTAAACCGCAGCAAGAAATTATCAATCGCACCTTTAGAATTAGATGGTTCACTGAATTTTTCTGTGAAAACTCTAAAGAAATTTTAAATTGTCGTATCTTGCTTATTTATTATCCGATTCACAAAACGATGGCGCTGCTGGTTTTGTGATTTTTTGTTTGATTTTTCTGCATTCACAGAAAAAATTGGCGTACAAGTAAATTAAAACGACCTTAGGTCGTATTAGAAAATTCTAAATAAAAGCAAGTCAATTTTGACAACCTCCTTTTTAAAAAAAAAAAATGAGAAAAAAAGTTGCCATGCGACATAATATGTGCAAAAGAAAATGATACAAAGCGACTTGATAATATTATGTCGCTTGGTAACTTTTTCCTTTCAACTGTCTATATTGTTTTAATGCCTTATGTATCTATCAATATTAAACGTTACATTTTAAATATAGAATGACAGATAATCTTATTTTTAACAATTCTATAGATTTTTTTAACGAGGTTTAATTCTAAAGGTTCGATACAATTGGCTTAACTTTACCTAGAGGGCCCATGTTGGCAAAGTTCCCAATACTGCCAATACTACGGGTCCTCTTGGTCGAGTTGAACTAGATTTTTGCTGTTATTGCGGTTTAGGCTTTCATTCGCTTTAGTACGCTTGCTTGTGACGCTGTAGTACGCTTGTAGTGGTGGAGGCTGCTCGCTCTCATCTTCTTGTCCGCGAACCCTGCCTGCTTGTTCGCCTCTCTATCTTACTTGTCTATACCACTCTATGGTTGTTTATGCTCTAAAACCAGTTCTGTGACATATATGAGCAAAGCATTTGAAGAACAATTCATTGGATACTTCATGGGCTTTGCATTTGCTTTTGTGACTCTAAATATCAAGTATGTTTTTGGTAGTAATTTAATGATGAATAAATTTCACTACCGAGGTAGTAAAACTTTATATTATGTATTCCCAGGCCGTTATTTAAAACCATATTGAGACAGCGTCGTTAATTTCTCTAATTGTGTCACTATTTACCCCTATTTACAGCCTCTTTTTCTTACATAATGGTCACCCTGGCAGAAACTCCATAGATTTTTTGTCTATGGATTTTGACCGTTTTATTTAACCGTCATTAGTGTGTTTTTTTCTAAACTGTCACTACGTGATTTTTTTTTCGTGTCTTTTACAAACGAAAAATTACGAAAATCCCTAAAATATCGACAAGTCACGCGATGATCCGTCGTGAACTAAGATCGCGGCGTCATTTCACGCGATATTAAAGAATCAGGATCGCAGCAAGAAATTTTCGCGGGTCGCAAAATCTCACGAAACGCGCGGGTTTATTTGACGCGAAATAATTCATTCGATAAATAACTCTCCCGAAAATGCCCAACACGGCATCGTAGAGTCGCGGGTCGCGGTAAATCGCGAATGAATATATTTAAAATGCACAAGCGGTGATTTGAAAACCGGCTGATTGTGCGAACGAATGGCGAGATGCTTACATCTTCTTTGGAGTTGTCAAATTCGCCCTTCCTACTTCTTTGGAGTTGTTCCGTTTAGTTTCTAAATGCGGATTGCAATCCGATAATACGTATTGCAAATCTCGTCCCATGAGGCGCGATGAAAGTTTGTTAGGTCTATAAGCGCGGTACACAGCTTGAAAAGTTTTTGGAGTTTTGCAAATTTTTTTAAAAAAATGTGTCCGCGAACTCTTCTATCTTTTAGAGTCGGCACTGATTTTTCACCGAGCCCTCTGCTCGTGGATTTTCTTTCGTGATATGCACCCATAATAATAGAGGACATTGAGTTAACTACAACTAGTTAACCTTACTCACCGCCTATCCTACAAGCAGATGAGAAAAATCGCTAAAGGAATAAGGGTTCAATATCTTAATTGTCAGAAATGGTGTAATATCCGTTTTGATGAGATTAAAAAGTCTACTACTCTCCATTATCCGCAACCAGTGGTGCATAGGGCACTGTAAGGATACATCAAGTGCAAGAGCCTTGAGTATTTGTTGCATGAAGGGGGGACGATCAATCTTGCGCTTCAGCGCCAGTTCACATATGAAATGTCAGCAAGGTATCACGTGAAATATTTTGATCACATTCAAATAAACATTTCATATTGACCCCCATTGAGAGTTGAACCCACGACCTCATGCAGGATGGCCCAGTGCGTTGCCACTACACTATGAGGCGAGTCTACCAAAGTGTAACCTAAGACCTCATGGAATACAGCAAAAGAAGGATGGGATGCTGCGCTCTCTGCTCCAAATAAGGAATTCTTATATGGGCCTGTCGCACTGTCCTCGACTATCAAAAAGATCGGGCAACGGTTTTCCAAAACCATAAGTCCACAAGCCCATGCCTGGTTCATCAGTCATCAGTCATCAGGCCCTCCCACTTGTAAAATATCGTCGTAATCAAGCTGAAAGGCGACTTTATAATTCTTCAGCAAATTACAGTACAGATTATATGGTGAAAGTAGATATACCACAGGCATACTTTCATATTCCGATAATTCCATCTCACTGCGTTTGGTTTATCTGGGACAGCTGTATCAGGTGACATGCCTGCCATTGGAATTTAAGTTCCGCTCCAAAGATTCTCTCGGCAGAACCAAATTGGATAGCTTATCTCTTTCGAGAAAAAGTTTTCCGATGGTTGGTATTGGGTGGTGTATCTGGATGACTTCCGTCTGGTAAGCTAATGCACAAAAGCACCAGAAAAGCAGGTAAGTGAACTGGTCTCCTTCCATTCAATTCCAGATTGCCAACACAAGATGATGAAGGATGCGTCTTGCACCGGACGGGATGCTAGATGCAAGTTGTTTGACTGCATTCCAGAACATCTACACTGCAGTCTACAAAGACGCTCGCCGTGCTGGCTGCCATGTCTCCACACGTGCTAGAGCTGTCAGGCTCGGATCTTTCGATCCAGTCTGACAAATGTCTTCTACTGCGCAACATCTGCACCACAGGGTACAGGAGCTGTCAGATTCGGGTCTTTCGATCCAGTCCGACAATAGTCTTCTTACTGCGCACATCTACACCACAGGGTACAGGAGCTGTCAGATTCGGGTCTTTCGATCCAGTCCGACAATAGTCTTCTACTGCGCACATCTACACCACAGGGTACAGGAGCTGTCAGATTCGGGTCTTTCGATCCAGTCCGACAACAGTCTTCTACTGCGCACATCTACACCACAGGGTACAGGAGCTGTCAGATTCGGGTCTTTCGATCCAGTCCGACAACAGTCTTCTACTGCGCACATCTACACCACAGGGTACAGGAGCTGTCAGATTCGGGTCTTTCGATCCAGTCCGACAACAGTCTTCTACTGCGCACATCTACACCACAGGGTACAGGAGCTGTCAGATTCGGGTCTTTCGATCCAGTCCGACAATAGTCTTCTACTGCGCACATCTACACCACGGGGTACAGGAGCTGTCAGATTCGGGTCTTTGGATCCAGTCCGACAATAGTCTTCTACGGCGCACATCTACACCACGGGGTACAGGAGCTGTCAGATTCGGGTCTTTGGATCCAGTCCGACAATAGTCTTCTACGGCGCACATCTACACCACGGGGTACAGGAGCTGTCAGATTCGGGTCTTTGGATCCAGTCCGACAATAGCCTTCTACTGCTCAACATCTACATGGCAACATGCAGGAGCTATCAGATTTCGAGTCTTTCGATCCAGTCCGACAACAGTCTTCTATTACGCAACACCTACATTGCAACAATAGAAGCTGTCAAACTAGGGTCTTTCGATCCAGTCCGACAATAGTCTTCTACTGCACTGCGCAACATCTACACTGCAATGTATAAGAGATACTAGTGTATGTTGGCGTATCTCCAAGCGTGCTGGAACTATCTGTCTCGGGTCTTTTGATTCAGTCTGACAATCATCTCCTACCTGCGCAACGAAAGCTATGGATGAAAAATGTAGAAAGGAGCAGCCCTATTCTCACCACTTCCACCTATTGATGACTGATGGTGGAACGCTGCTATGCTACACAACATGATGTTCAGCGGACCCTGGCTGCTTCACTAGCAGAACTTACACTGCAATTTAAAAGATATGCTCGCCGTTCTAGATACCAGGTCTATACATGTGCTTGAGCTGGCAGGCTCGGGTCTTCGGATCCAGCCCAACAACAAAACCTCCTTTCCTCAACAGTTGTGTTACGTGCATAACCAAGATGGCACAAAGTCATGGAACCTCCTGATTTTGATTTGTCAATGATAATGGATGAATTTAATATCTCCCAAGACGACTCAAGAGCACTGATTGTCTATCCTGGCAGCAGACACTTTCAGAGTAACACCTTCTACCGGAAATTACTTCTGAGAGTTCCATCAATTGACATCACACATTCTTCGAATGTATGTATCCTGGAACCAGAGCAACAGAAACACAGCTCTCCACAACGCTTTTAGTTGCCAATGGAATTACATGCTGGCCTAGGTCTCCACCACCACGTCTAGTTCCACAAATTCTGAAAGGAGCTCAGGGAACCTATCTGATAGTAGCTCCTAGGTGGCAGAAGATATTTTTTAGGCAGGTTTAGACAGACAAACGTCATCCCCTAACACAGACGCTCTAACTCTGAAAGTTTGAAGATGGCAGAACAGCCTTATGAAATGATCACATCAACAAACTACTCTGCTGTGCTGGTTGGAAGCCACAAATAAATTTCACAAAGTAATTTGGAATTTATGGTACATGGGTATCAAGCAAGAGACTTATAACCCCAATGCTGTCATGTGCTTGATTCCTCTCAGACTTGCACTTAAAGTTCAAACTGGCGGCCAGTACAATATTTCTCCACAAATCGGTGATGATTACATTTCTAATCTATAACTATAAATCTGTCTTAGTTTACGTACGGTGAAACAGATCCTGTTCAGCTTTTAAAGTCCAAGGTTAATAGACCTCCTATACGGGACCTCTTGGTTAAAAATTGACGTCCCAGAAGATCGTCCATTTCAAAGATAGTCGTAAAGCTGTAATTACCTCCTGTTGGTTGAAGCCAATGGCATCAACTGCATGATTTGACGCTACTTCACTGTACTCAAGATAAGTTGATATTTGATGAGGAAAAGTGCCAGGTGACAGGTGCAGGTGGCACACACCTTGGCTTCTTAAACTGACTTGGCTACACATAGAAAGTCCGGCGGGAGAGAAAAACCAATTTTCAAAGCATACACCCAGTGTTTTGAGTCAGAAAGGTGCGGTAAATCGCAGAACATCTCCTGATATGTAATGCCCACTCTTCATCTCTACAGTAGTAGACGGGTTAAACCAGCAATTTGAGCTATAATAGATGATTTTAGTATGGATTTATTAGTGTTTAAACAGTCTGTAGTTTCATCTCCGTTCACTGTGGCATCGTTCAACTGGCTGCAGAACAATACGCTGGAGGATATCCTTGCAGGAGTAACTTGGCGAAGTGCCAACACCCTTTTCCAAATATTACTGTCGTGAAGCGACTAACTTCAACAGCGGTGCATCTTCCATGGCACCACTGTTTCAATGCTTGTTTATTAACTTGATATTAACTTTCACATTAGTGTGTCTTACATTGGTCACCAGGCGATAACAAACAAGTCTCAATATGGTTTTAAATAACGGCCTGGGAATACATAATAGAAAAGTTTTACCTACCATTAAAACTTATATTATGTGCCCAGCCTTATTTAAAACCAAGGCAATCTCTGCCTGGTGAGACTAATGGCGGTTAAAATAAACGGTCAAAATCCATAGACAAAAAATCTATGGAGTTTCTGCCAGGGTGACCATTATGTAAGAAAAAGAGGCTGTAAATAGGGGTAAATAGTGACACAATTAGAGAAATTAACGACGCTGTCTCAATATGTTTTTAAATAAGGCTGGGCACATAATATAAGTTTTAATGGTAGGTAAAACTTTTCTATTATTTGAAATTTATGTTAAAATCACTCACTTTGTAGATTTCGACTCCTCCTACGTATAATATCGTAACCCACAAAATGCGATTTTACAGGAGGAGCATTTGAAAATATTTTCGTTAAAAAAAAAAATTACGCCCCAAAAAAGCCCTTATTATTGACAAAATAATTTTTTTGTTTTGGTAGAATTAAAGATATAGTTAAATACAGACGAAATCACCAAAAACTCAAAATTGACGATTTGTGGGTTACGATATTATACATAGGAGGCGTCGATTTATTTTATTGAAAATACTTTACTTTTAACTGCTTAATGTTTATTTACTTACTTTATTTTGTTAGTTTTTTTGCTGCTTTAATTTTCTTTTTCTATTTTTATTATTTTTTTATATATTTTTTTATTTAAAAAGAAACATTTGAGTTCTTATGATCTACTCAAATAATTCAATTTTGGGACTGCTTTCAAAATAGTCGGAATTAACTGTGCTAGAAAGCAGGAAACAAGTTGTGCTGGAGTGGGATTCCAACCTAGAGATTCTAATCCGGAGTCCTCGAATCTACCACAAGATTACAACACGGTTCAAATTAACTTAGAAAAATCATTCAACCACTTGTTATGTTAAGTAGATGTGAAAATATTTGCATTTTTTGTTTCAGTGCTGCCAGTAAATCGAAAAGAAACGGAATCGTTACCAATCCGGCCATGCGACTTGTTGCCAACGTCAGAAATGGACTAGGTAATGATCATGTTTAGAACTTATTTATTTACTTAAAATGTAACTTGTATTTCTTTTATTTATTATTATTCAGTCATATCGTCAGATTATATTATTGGTAAAATACAGGTCGAAAAATGATGAGCAAACCACTTGCGGAAAAAGGAAATAGAGGCTGTTTGAAAATGCCCTAATAAAGCGAAATAGCTGTCACTAAATAAAAATAAACAAATGTTGCAAAAACATCGATTCTGATTTTAATATATATACTGACATAAAAAAAATAAATAAAATATTGCTCAAATCAAGTCATTTTTATCGGCACCTTACGTGGGACAAATACTGTAGTTTCTTGTACAGAAAACTGTTCAGTCAAATATTTGTCTGCCTCCTAGCATAATGGTAGCGATTCGAATCTCTTTCGCCCAGCTTATCTAGATCAGCCGACACATTGTCCATGTAACCCTGTCTCGGGCGAAGGTCTCGACCTACCGGAGGCCTAACTCCAGCAGGCGGAGACGCGTACACAGCTCTAATCGCTCCGGAACAGCAAGCATGTCCACACAGGTATAGTTAATTTTGAATTCCAGACTCGGCTGCCGCCAACCTCCGCCGCACGGGAGTGGCCCTGGCCGCGTCCGCAAGCTCCAACAATCCCGCCGTCAAGACCAACGCGTTTCAGTGGAGGCGCGAGACGCCGCTGTGAAACAGAAACATCTCGTAGCCACCATACTACTCATCCATCACGGTCATTTTGTTTCTGTAATATGTATATAGGAAACCAGAAATCAGGGCATCGTATTTTATATAAATTGCTGTATGGAACTACCTTGAACGAGATCTTATTTAGATTTTTGAAAGAAAAATTATCAGGTACGAATTTGCTCTCAAGAGGTGGAACCATTTATATGATACATGGCACAAATCTTAATCTTGTTCAAGAATCTGTCCATAAATCTGGATAATTCGATTGTGGTTCTATACTGTAGCTCAATCACAGATGATTGTCGACGTGCTTAAAAACGTGCTAAGCATTTGACCGATCACAATGAACATACGTTCATATCACGGTCGCGTTGCCAAGCACCATAGATGAAAGGCATACTTTGACAAATGTTTCGTTTTATCGATTTAAAGCAAATAAATGGCATGATAAATTGTGCTCAAACAATTAAAACTCTATAAAACTAAATTATTTTACTTTACTTACAGTTTTGGCGTATTTTCCATATTTAAAGCGGTAATTAATAATCCCGATCGATAACTTTTAACGGATGTTCCATTGTGATCGCGAAAACGTTAAACAGCCATGGTGAGAAATCGTTATCACGTCGCTTATTAGCACGTCGATAGTCATCTGTGATTGAGCTACTGATCTACTTAATAAAATAATTATCGATCAAAGATTTATGAGAAAATTATAACACACGACAAATTGAAGCATTGTACGCTTTAGTCAAAAGTGACACATTTGCTTATTTTGAAAGATTAATATTAGATATGACATAGGTCTACGCTCATGTGTGTAATATTTAGTGATTTTCGGCTAAGAAATTATCTATTGATTATAAATCATAATTTATTCTGGCCGTATTTTTTGCATCCAGTAAATGCAGCTGAGACCTTGTAAAAATGGGTAAAATGTTATACGTGCATTGAAATATCTTCGGACTCCATTTTACTATGCGTGTTACTCCATTTATTTCATTGAAATTAATAACCTGACCTGAAAACCTTCACGACAGGATGACCTATTATGTAAATTTTAGTGAGTGATAATACCATGTAACAAAACTATGTACAAGGGGGAAACCAGTGAATCTACTTCATATTTGGAGTCGATTTTGTAGAATAATATGTTTTTATTTGACCCATAGTTTTTGAGAAAATTGATAAAGAAGTTTTTTGAGAAATTTTTGTAAATTGTCAAATTAATACTATTCATAAAGAAAACAAAATAAAAAACCGCATTTTAAAAAAAATTCATGCAATTTTACTTAATCTGCGGTTACTCATGAAAGCTTTTATTAGAAAGAAAAAAAAAAATTTTCCACCTGGACTCAAAAGTCATATCACACATTCGACTCCAAATATGATGTAGATTCACCAGTTTTCGGGTTGTACTACGAGTCTTGTTACATGAATAAAAGAAGAAAATCGAGACGTAGTCCCATCGACTATCTCCCTAATAATAAATGCTCTTTTAGACGAGGTCTGACTCAAAGTTGCTATCCAAAAATTAAAAAACGTATATTAAGACTTACAAAAAATATATATTAAATATTTTAAAACTAACTCTATTGTGTAAAATAATAATACAACATACAAAAATCTGTCACTTAGATTTTGCATGCTCCCGTGAATTTTCATTGGTTTTTTGTTGTTGTTATGTCCAAGCTCAAATTTTGATAAAATGTATTTTAAAACCTGCCTCTTTCGATGTGAAACTACCGGTATTTATTATACATTTTAACTCGGGGTTTTGCAAAATTTTTGTGACAGTTAATATAATATAAAAATGCCAATAAGATGGCGTTTTGTCACATGGTTGATTTAAGCTAGCAATAAAAATTTATGTAATAGAGTTTTAAAAATGTGTGACCATGAAAAAATATTAAAATATACTTAGTTGAAAAGGTAAATGAAACGACATTAAATACAATTATTTTTCAACTACATTCATTTTTTAGGCAGGCATAAACAAGTGGTTTATTTTAATGTCTTTAATAGGTCCTATCTATATAACACAACACCCAGGCTCAAGAAAAATTATCTCACGGAACTTTTACGAAGCTAATCCAACGTTTTTGCCATTTAAAATTAATATTGAGTAGCTGAGTAAGCTGCCTTACATTATAATGTACAAGTCTAAGACCCAGGAAGATATATTGATTCTTTCGTTCGTCATTCTTGGTGAGTTCAAGGTCCCAATGGCGATAATTTGAATAGTTCACAAAATCCATACCAGGTTGGCGCTACTGTAAATATAGACCTGTCAAAACTATGTTTAACTAACTAACTAACTAACCATCACGCCATTTCCCCGAAGGGGTAGGCAGAGAGGATAGAACGCCACACCACTCTGTCCTGGCACATTTTCTTTGCTTCCTCCACATTCATAACATCTCCTCATGCACGCACGTCGATTATTCCGACTTCTTACATGCCCCCACTTGTTTAGTTTTTTTAAAACTATGTTTAGTTTTTTTAAAATAAATTTCCGTAACTTTGAAGCGATTATTTTCGTAAATTCTCACATTTTTGAACTCATAACAATGCCTTCAACAACAACAGTGTTTAGTTTTCCCAGCGATACAAAAACAAGACAAATGTGGCTCATTAGAATACAATGTGGATAAATTTAAACCCACACCTTATTGTATTCTTTTTTAACTCATTCAAATCCAGTTACCGTATTTATCAACAATTTTTAATTTAAATTAAAAATCAACACACAACACAACCGTACTTAACAGTATTTGACAGGTTCTATATCTACTTGGTCTACATCTACAACAGCGCCGCCAAGCTGGAGAAATTTCATCATAAATACATCACATAAAGCAACATCTGTCTTTGAGCATGTTGCTGTCATTAAAATTCAAGATTAAAGTGTTGCAAGCTGAAAAACGAACAGTGATATAATAGATCAATTTTGACAAGCAACATTTTGATTTTTAAATATTTTTTCTCATGGCCACACTGATAGTGGCTGTAAATTGCGAAAACACATTGCCAGGTCGATGAATACCTTAAACAAGTAATAATTACGATTGTGAAATGTATGGCAATACTTTGAATATATTTTGCGTGTTATAATGGCGCGCGCGTCAATACGATCTCTATATATTTTTTGTGTATATTACGTTTTGTACTTTTGTATGTGTGTTCTCGTCTATTCCTAATTATTTATTACAAATTTTAGTTTGTAAGTTACAATTTACAATAGTATGTATTTTTTTTTTACATAAAATTGTCCGAAGATTAAAATTATAACGAAATATCTATTCATAGCGGGAGTCAGAGAGTCAGAAATTAAGCTCCTGATGTCACTGCGACCTGTATTTTAAAAAACTCGTTTATCGGAGAGCATCATATTGTTTTTTATTTTTGAAAATAATATTTTGTCAAATAACTTTACTTTTATTTAAATATTTGACCAATTATTCAAAGCTGAGCATTTATTCCGTAAACTCTTTTATTTATAAATAACTTTACTGTATAAAAAGTGCCAAAAATATTATCATCTATTATTAATTTATTTTAAGTTTTTTTTTTTAAATGAAAAAATGGGCTTTTAAATTTTTTTCAACCAAATCTTATGTGAAGAGATTGCATTTTTTTATTTTTTTACACTTGTGCTTTTTTGTAAAAATATCGTAAAATTATTTATTCGCTAATTTAAGAAATTATTTTTACGTATTTTTTTAATGCTTTTTCTACCAAATACTAATTTTAAGTTTACGCTATAAATATTCTTATGCAATAAAACATATTTATTATATTTTAAAAACATTTGTAGTTGCCATATTATGCATATAAATATTTCAAATAAAAACATTCCTATTACATATAAATTTAGTTTTTATGTATATCTGAAATTTAAACTATCGTTCTTAATCCAAATCGGTCGCCATAGAAGCTTAAAAATTAACGACGCAAATTTTAGACCCATAGATAAAATGCAATAATGTGTTTTTCAGTGCCTACTTTAACAAACAAAAAAACCCTATAAACCACAGAAAAGTAATTTTTTAAAACAATGACTCTATCAAAATGTATTTTAAAATCATATTTAAATTAATGTATATAAATATAGATTTTTTAGATACAAATAAAAGTTAAGAAAAGTCAATTTATGTCTATGCAATCGTAGATTTGTAGACTGCACGTTTCATGTGGTTCAATGTTTAATATGAATTGCAATTATTGCAAAAATGCGCAATTAGTTGGATCACACGAACCAGGCATGAATTTTAAATGTCAAAAAAATCAAAATGGCTACTATTTAATAATGGAAATAATACGGTATCCTATTTTAAATGTGTTTTGAGATATTGCGAAATAAGATTTCTTATTTGTTTTGTGACAATCTTAGAACAGCGGTGATTATTTAACTATTTTACAAAAACTTTTTTTATGTACCTACTACAAATTAATATCATCTCCTAAAAAAAAGACTGCACTGTGTATTTTTTCAAAATTGTCAACATGTGTTCTCCATTTATCATTTTTCCAACAAATTTACGTTTACACAGTACTATTTTAGCTTAATAGCTAGAACTCTTGTGTATAAATTGAATGTAATCAATTCTGAAATACAGGGTGTAACAAAACTCGATGTACAAGCGGGAAACCAGTGAATTTACATAATATTTGGAGTCGATTTTATAGAATAAATTTTTTGATTTGACCCTTAGTTTTTGAGAAAATTGAGTATGAAGTTGATTTTTTTTCCGATTTTTTTTGCAAATTGTTATCAAATATCATGTATTTAGTCAAATTAATACTATCCATAAAGAAAACAAAATTTAAAAAACCCGTTTTAATAAGAATTTTAGCAATTTTACTTAATCTGCCATACTTAATGTCATTTTGTGAGAAGAAAAAAAAATTTTTTTTCAAGCTCAAATTAAAAAGTCATATTACACAATCGTCTCCAAATACGATGTAGATCCACCAGCTTTCGGGTTGTACATCGAGTTTTGCTACACCCTGTATATTAAGATTTTTCTAAAAATTTCTCAATATTTCAGTAGAAATCTTGATTGAGTTTTTTAATACAAAAAACACTATTTTTTAACTTCAAAATACACCAGCAAAATTAGCACATGTCTTTTGTTTTCCCTTTTAAAATATTTTCATACGTAATTATTGGCCTAAATTTATAATTGGGGAAAATTAGCTCAAAATATGAAAAGTAGAAAATATATATTACATAATAATATTTTAAATACCTACCCGCAAATGTACCTATTATCTATCTTCCGAAATGGAATAACCTCACTGCTTATAAAAATGGTTATAATCTAGGTAAAAAAATATATTTTAAGATACTATGTAACGCACATCCAAAGAAATTCCTAACAGTTTTTTGGCGTTCAAAAAAAAATTTTCAGACTAACCAGTATCAACAGCCATCAGTAAGAAAATTTGCAATTTAATAGAACAGCTATTTGGCTGTCAAATCTCAAAATCTAGTAGGGGTAATTTTTTTTATTTCAATGTTTTTTTCCTATTCTACGGTTACTAGATGATAATGCTTACATTGCTGTTAAAATTTCATGTGAAATAAATATAATTGTATATGGATAAATTTAAAAGCCCAAAATCTATTTCCAACAACTTTACAAGCTAGTAAATTGTGATAAAGACAAGTTACATTTTAAATTTTAATGTTGTTTTCTAGACAAATGTAGAATGACGCTTGAATAACCTTTTTTTGATTTTTTAAACATTCTTTGTTTAACCATACGAGGTTTTGAAATCTGACTGCCATATATTCTATCATTTACAACTAACTTACAAACGAATCAACGGTGGAAAGGAAAAAGATGAGGAAGGAAAATGATACAAAGCAACATAATTTTACTATAATAATAATAATAATTTATGTCGCTTGGTAACTTTTTCCTTTACACCGTCAAAATATATTTGCAAAGTTTATTGTTCAAAATTGAAAAAAAAAATTACTTGCTGATAATTACTGCCTAAAATGGACGCTTTAAACTCTTCAATTCCTACTAAGTAATCAACTCGGGTTGAAATCCTTCGATAGCCTAATAAATCTACAAAAATCTTAGATGTGTGTAAGTTTTAGTTACCTGTGTATAAGAATATTGGAATAACATATTCTACTATCGAAATAATTAAGCATATTATAAATACTTGTAAGTTACAGTCGAAAACCAAAAGCGGTTGGCAGAACGTAAATTAGCGTTCCACATTCCCATCTTGAAAAAACATCTTCATCTCACCGATTAACTGTCCAACAGACCACTGCGAAAATTTTACAGTTTCGAGTTTGTATAAAATTGGTAATAAATAAATAAAAATAACTGTTATAATAAACTTAGATAATTAACCTACTGGTTTATTATTTCAACATCGAATTTCTATCTTACATATTAGTCAACATATCAAATTCACGGTTTGTCAACAATATATTCGAAAATGGCGGTTTATGACCATAATAAATGGCATTATATTATTTGATTTATCAATTGATCAATTTGAAAGTGAGATGGTTTCAATTGAACATTGTTTTGACTGTAACTTAGAAGTATATATTGTCAATAAAAAAGACTTGATATAATAAAATAAAATGTATTTAACCATACAACTGTTTTTATTTATTTATTTTAACCACCTCAACAGGCCAAGAAGCCAAATAATAGGGGGGAACCACATCACAAACACTCAGATAAGCGTTATCGGCAGAATTAAGGAAGGTCTTTTACGATGGTTCGGACATGTGGAATGAATGAATCATGAAAGAACGGCTAAAAGAATCTATAATACGAGTGTGCCTGGATGTAAAAGTCGAGGAAGGTCGAGGAAGACATGGCATGATCAAGTTACTTAACCCTTTAGAGCATAACAATGATAATTATTATAATACGTAAGCCGAGACAGTGGTAGGGGCAATGAAAGCATTTGTTCGCGAACATCACGTAAATTCATCCGAATTTTTATCACTGACAATCTTAAAATCGGTAGAGTTGTGCTGGACCGAAAAAAGATTCAATAGTCTTTAAAACAGTCTAGGGTGGGACTTTCATTGGACATGTTTTTACAAGCATAATATACAAAAATTTGAATCCCTTGCACTTAGAAGAAATATCAATGATCAGAGTTTGCTTTATAAAATTGTAAATAACGAATTTGACTCACCAGAATTAATTAATCTACTCTCTTTCCGTGTCCCTTCCAGACCAACTAGACTGCCTAAACTTTTTCACATACCTAAAGTTAAAACAAATCACTGAAAAAATTATACGATTCCTCGAATTTGTAAGGCGTTTGATGATAAATTTAATAGCTTAGATATGACAAAATATTACATCATACCAAAAAAGCAACTGTGGAATAGGGGGGTCCAACGCCTTGCAGGCTACCCGCTTGCACAGCACAGTTTAAACTATGCAACCCATAATAGAACGTAATCAAGGTCACACAGATCTTTCATCAAGTGTTTACTACGGGCATGACGGCATGTTAATTTCATCTTTGTGATGTTTACTATAGGCATAATGACGTATTCCACCATTGCGATCATTACTAAGGTCTTGACGTATCCTATATAATATATCCCCTATGTATCATTGGGTGCGGATAAGGGAGAGTAGTAGGTAGTAATATAATATTAAAATATTAAAAATAATCATAAATTAATTCCTAGGTTAACAGGTTATAATACCTATATTCTATATTGAATAGGCCCGCAGTGAGACACTAAGTAAATAAATCTTATCTATAGTATGTATCTATGCGAGGATTTCCTATCTGGCGGCAACTAAGTGGAGATTAGATATGAAATTGTTTATCATGAAGAAATGTTCCCAGTGCTGGTATTTTCTGAGTCAGTTAACAGTATTTTCAAGTGCTGGTTCACTCAATGAAGGGTACAGCGAGAAATGTACATAGTCAAGAAATAGAAAATAAAAATATGAGGAGCAAATATTCAAACCATTCAATATTTAGTTAGTCAGAGAGTTTGTCATTTTTAAAATTTCCTATCTTAAGGCCCCTTACGGCATCCCCCATACATTCATGTACGTCAGGGCAAAATTCCCTTGTACTTCATGGTTCATTAAATAAAAATGAAAAAAATATGACGTAATTATTAATTCTTTTTCTAGTGAATTATCGGACTAAATTTTTATTTTAAATATTTCGTTTGAATCACAATTAATTTAAAGAAACCCCCTGTTTTTAATAACATTTGATGCATAACACAAAAACAGTACATATAAGATAAAAAAAATTTTTTTTTTTAAAGAATACGTATATATCTAGTGCATTATCTGATTAAAATTTGTAAAACATTAGTAGATTTTTGATTATATTAAATTCCATCCGGGCGCTTACTACATTTTAAAGATTATCGTGTATTTTTTGTATACCTACGCGATGCAAATAATAATGAAACCAAACGGCGCGACATTCGATCGGATTTTGGTCGTGTTTTAACGAGCGCTCATCCGGGCGCTTACTACATTTTACAATTAACAAAGGGTGGACCTAGTAGCCCCTTAAGTCAATAACATTTTCTTTGAAATTTAGTATCTGATTGAAGCAGTTGCTAGTTTTAAATTCTTCACTTCGATGCCTCTTGTTCACTTTTATTGTTGGAATGTGATCTGTTAATTGTTTGTGCCGTGTTTTTGTTACAGAGGTCACTGCGTGTAGTGCAAGTTTTACGAATTAATAAAATGTTTAATAATTTAGTAATATATTAATTTTGTAGTGCTTTTCAGAAATGTTTCGTATTATGTAAGTAAAATCTTAAACTCTTGTTATGTACATGAAATATTTTAAAAATTAAATTCTTGTACCCATCACTGAAATTCTTCATGGACAATAAATATGTTCTAAATTAATTTAAAAGTAGATTGTCATTTATTTTCCTAACGAGAATAAATGGCTCTTGACCGTAATATTTTTATTTATTTACTTATTTCCTTATAAAACAAAATAATTACATTACAATTACCACATACATAATTGCCGTAACATCTTTATCATTTGCGTGAATCTTTTCCCACAAAGTAACATTAACCCGTAGCAATAACCACCAATACGTATAATCAAAAAAATCACTTTCTCCTATACTATATATTCTTTATAGGACTTTTCATAAATTTTGTCAATTCCCGAGAACCCGACTTGCTGTGTTATTGTAACATCAAAACATCTGGTAAATTTATCAAGGTGTTTTTTGATGTAATTTAAATGTGTAGAGGTGAAGGTTTTTAAAGATTTTTTATTTCGAAAGTTGCAGTGAGATGTGGGGAGAATAATTAGACTAAATACTTGTGAGATTGTTTCAAAATATTGGTTTAGTATTATTAATCGCACAGGAGATAAAAATGGAAGATTATAATTTGAAATCAAAATATTCTTGTACTTACACCAGAAATAATAAAGGAGTACTTTATAATTTACGCAGAATGTGTGATAAATAAACTTTCGCCTCAAGGCACCAGTACTTATGCTACGAGGGCTGGCAATGAGACTTTTGCTATTTTTTAGTGCTACCCCATTATTCCCATTAAAAAAATTGCTCAACAAAAATATTGTTCTTTTAAATTACCCTGCCAGCTTAATAACATGCAATGTCCATTTTTTTTAAATTTACTTTAATACAACCATAAAATCCTGGGTGTTTAGTTTGGCGTTCAATCGCGCTGTATTTAATATAAAAACAGTCCACGTCATGTGTGAGGTTCTAGAATGCAGATCCCCCATTTGCACACCAGCCGAAGAAAATAACATATTTTAGAACCATAAATGATTTATGAAATGTACATTAAATATATGTACCTAATAAAAAAATATTGATAATTAAGTTTTTACGTTCTATCCTTTTGATTTCATTTATTTAAGATAAAAATAAAGCAATACTTCTCAAAAAAAACCACCTCAATCATATCTGCAACTATAAGTTCAGATATAGTAATATTTATACACAGATATTAACAATATTATAAAAACATAAATACATATTTAAATTGTGTATATTTTTCATCTTCAATTGGTTTTGAAATTATGTAACCAATAGTCTAATTATTTCATCAAAACAAAATATCAATTTTCTTTCTAATAGTCTCTTAAAACAAAACAATTATTATTGGCTATCTTTAGATTTTCTTCAGAGTCACATGGCCCATATTTGATCAGTGTAAAATCCAGTGGTTCTGAAATGCATTATGTTTACAGGAATCTCACAGAGATAACGAAATGGATTCTATGAAATCGGTTATTATTTGCTTAGTATTCGCGGGATTAGCTTTTGGACAAACTGCTGAAAAATCACCAATAACATCAGGTAAATAAATGATTTAAAATTTTAATCATAAGTCCGATTGCCAGTAAAAAGCTTTTTCATTATTACCAGCACTTAAATTAGAACACTGTTTGTTCTGGCTTATATTTTATTTATCGATTGACAAATGAGTATCACTGCACTGCAAAAAGTGACATCAACAAATACCTAATTAGTAATTCATAATAATTCATCCCAGTTAGTTAATAAACCACTAAGAATTTTAGATAAATAATTCTTAGTCAGCTGATGAATCAGTTCACGTCAAACATAATAGTAATATATAATTTGTTAAAGTTGATTACCAAAATTTGAAAAAGCCCTGACAAGAAGGAACAGCAATAATAAATTGAGTTATGGCAGGGTTTGCCAATATGCAAGTCAGTACGAGGATAATATAAGCGTTTATCTTATATGCAAGTCAGTACGAGGTTAATATAAGCGTTTATCTTATAATATGCAAGTCAGTACGAGGTTAATATAAGCGTTTATCTTATATCCAAGTCAGTACGAGGTTAATATAAGCGTTTATCTTATATGCAAGTCAGTACGAGGTTAATATAAGCGTTTATCTTATATGCAAGTCAGTACGAGGTCAATATAAGCGTTTATATTTAGATTTTCGTCAGTGCAAGGTCAATAGTTTTTTTGTTTTTGCTATTGTTAAAAATTACTTTGTGAAAAATTGTAAATTAACTAGTCGACTAATAATCATTACGACATTACTCTGAAGGGGTGGGCAGAGAAGATTGAACGCCACACCACTGTCCTGGCACACTTCCTTTGTGTTCTACACATTCACACATCATCTCTTGCATGCACGCCGATTATTCCGACTTTTCACATGACCACATTCAAGTACTTGTTGTACTCGATCATGTCATGTCTTTCTCAGCGTTCCTCGACTTCACTTCATATGATTTATACTTATATGTGTTATAGTTTTTAGTTGGTGTTCAAAATAAAATTAATAAATGCTTGCATCGACCTTGTACTGACTTGTATAATATAATATGTATGGATATATTGGTGATTCCAGCCCTTAATTTACTACCGAATAATGACTAATGTTCATGTTTAGATGCTGGATCTAATGCCACAATAGTATACTACACAACAGTGGCTCCTGGTATAGTGCCAACAGACACAATATGCAAGACTTGTGACTGCCACAAATCCATCGTCAGCTGTCAGGATAAGGACATCACTAAATTCTTCACCATTGCCGATTGGACAGGTAACAACTCTAGTGATGAGTGATTTAACTCAAGTTGTACCCAGTAATTCAATAGTGATGAGTGATTTAACTCAAGTTGTACCCTTTTTGTGATTTTTTTATAGAAATGATCACAAAAATATCCTCTTTTTTTGGTCTTACTCACGTACTTCTATCTGCTATAGTTTCGGAGATAGTTTGGAGCAGAGTTGTGTTGTAACATTGTGAATATAGATATGTGTCAAGTTGTAACGCCTTTAAGTAATTGCTCCACAGATTGTTTTTCGTGCTTTGTGGTATAAGAACGATTATATTCCTTTTTTCACATTTTATTTTTCAGTATATTTATACACTGAAAAAATAAAATGTAAACCCACCTCCACTACCCACATGGCAATGGCTATTTATACCGGGTGTTTCTTTTAAACTGAGACGATCAAATATCTCGAAAAATAGCCACTCTACGGAAAAAATGACCATAATCAAAATTTAATCATACCGCGGGGGAAATACATTAGTGTTAAAATTAGTAGCCCCCACCCCTCCATGTAGGTGGGGCGGGGGGTAACTTTGAAACTAAGATAGGAACACCTATTTTTTATTGCAGATTCGGATTCTACGGCTAAAAATACGTAGGATTTGACTGAAACATTTTGTTCGGTTCATGATAGTTTTATTGCAGATTCGGATTCTACGGCTAAAAATACGTAGTTCAATTTTTTCAATTTCTTCTTTTTAGAACACACGCATTCGATTCTGCAATACGTTTGAAAAAAAAAACATCACGTTTTCATTGGAAATACTCGAAAATTCGTCATCAAAACAATTTATTAATGTAAATGGCAGGTCAAATGTGATTTACAAAACTGAATTTCGTCGATTACAACGCCATCTATCATGAACCGAACAAAATGTTTCAGTCAAATCCTACGTATTTTTAGCCGTAGTAGAATCCGAATCTGCAATAAAAAATAGGTGTTCCTATCTTAGTTTCAAAGTTACCCCCCGCCCCACCTACATGGAGGGGTGGGGGCTACTAATTTTAACACTAATGTATATTTCCCCCGCGGTATGATTAAATTTTGATTATGGTCATTTTTTCCGTAGAGTGGCTATTTTTCGAGATATTTGATCGTCTCAGTTTAAAAGAAAAACACCCGGTATAGGCAAAGTGTTTCTTTTACATTCCTTAATGGATAATAGAAGTAGGTTTTACTCAAGTAACCGACTAAACTTCTTTTAACCAAAGTGACGTGTATATCCTCGTATATTTCTTATTGCTCTATTCCAAACTGTTTAATTCCAGGTTTAGCGAGCATAAAGCCGACCCACGTCGACCTGAGCCTAAACAAGTTTACGGAAGTAACTCCTTTCTCCGAGCTTCCGATAACCTCTCTGGACCTGTCGCACGGGGCCATCTCCAGCCTACAGAAGGCGTCCTTCAAGATGCTGCAGAGTATGGCCCAACTGGACCTCAGTCATAACAACATCACAGCGGAAGCGTTGAAGCCTGAAGTGTTCGAGGTAAGCCACGCCTTGTTATACTACATCTTTTTAACAAATCCTTTTCTCCATAAAGAGGCAGGCAAGTGATCAAAAACATCAGCGTGCCCAATGGATCGGGCACATTCATGCGATGTGGCACCATCCTAGTACCTTTATATAATATCTCATCCCTCCAGCAGACCCTGTCACCAGCTAGCCCTCTCGCCTCCTCCCACGTCAGGCCTGCACCTATCAGCTCCGCCGAACACACCCGTAGGATGGTCATTGACGGTCTGCCAGGACGGCGGTATCCTCTTTCTCTTTACTTATCCTCTCCTCTCCTGCGCTTAAATATTCAGATTTCCCAACACATACACCACACTCCACGCACATACAACAACACACATACACATGACATAACATAACCACTGTTTGCTCACTTCACGTATTTAGAAATTTGTCTTGTACATTGTGTTGTCCACGTAATTGGTGTTATGTTCTATATGTTACCTCAATTTGAAAATTCTTTGTTAATTTGTACTAAACATAGCACTGTGTGTATAACATTAAAATATAAATAAATAAATCTCATACTTGTATTTTTCCTTTCCCAGGGTCAGTACATGCCCGAAGAGTACCAGCCCCTGAGGTCTATGAAGATCCTGAAGCTGTCATATAACTCCCTGCACTCTCTCCACCAGGACCTGTTCGAACACCTTCCTCTCTTGGAGGAACTACGGCTGGATGGTAACCCACTCACAGTACTGGATCATGTCACAGTAGTGGCTATCTCTAGCCTAGCTCAGTTGAAGGTACTTATTTCTTATTCATTTTTTATTTTTACATACGCCCAGTTATGATAAATATGGCAATCGTCATTCTCTGGTGACTTGAAGTCCTATACGAGACCTGCAAAGGTCCACATCTATCACTCCTCCAGGTTGTGGAGGATCTTGTTGGTCGCTGCTGTCTTCTTAATCTCAAGCTTTCTAGCCAGAGTTCATTGTGTGCAGCTCTGCCTTCCCTTAATTATTTTCTTCATTCGGTCCTACCCTTGTGGTGTGATTTTCCCAATAATTGGGTTCTTACCGATTTTTTATTTAAAAAATTGATTGAAAAATTACAATATCAAGAGAATTTTTTATTAATTTTTACGATGTCATATGAATTTTCTAGCACGGTTTGAAATAGCACTTTTTCAAATCGCTCGCAAAATCCTCCATTTTAAATTTAAATTTTTTTAAATTTTTTTAAATTTTTTTTTAATTTTTTTTTTTTTCGTCGCAGCAATATAGGCGCTCACTACGGAATGAATTTCACGCCTTTCACGGTGGACGGGAATGACGTCATTAGCCAATAACGGGTGTTAAAAAATCATTCATATTTTCGTGTTTTTAAAACATAAATTTATAAATGAAAACAAAATTTTTGATCGTTGTGTTTTATATCGTTGGAATTGTAAAAATATACTTTGTAACGCGGCGCGTGAAGATCCGAATACTTTCCTACTCTAATACACGGCCGTATCCCGTTCTGCGTTACGAACCAATCCCAGCGGCCGAAAGGAGGAGCCCCAAACGATTCTCCCATTACTTCACCCAAAGGGCCGCGCTAGCTCTATATAAGATCACGCACGACATTCAAGGACACAGTCTACGGCCTCTCAGCCCCAGGCAACTAACCAAAGTATCAGGAACCTATGGTCCGGCTTTGGCATAGAAACCTGCGCTTATAACACGGAACCTGTGGTCCTGTTACATAGCAAAGTGGCTTGAGTGGACAATCGAGGAGTGTGGAACCAGTGGTCCTGCCTGAAAATCCAGGCGGCAAAGCGGTACGGAACCAGTGGTCCTACCATTGCGCCAACGTCCGGCTTGAGTGAACAATCGAGGAGTGTGGAACCAGTGGTCCTGCCCGATAATCCAGGCGGCAAAGCGGTACGGAACCAGTGGTCCTACCATTGCTCAACGCCCGGCTCAGCCCAGTACGAGTGATACCAGTCCGATCCGACGGTATCGGAGGACTGAAGGTTTAGTGACATCCCGCGTAACCAGTAATCGTATAGTCAGTGAACGCGAAGTAACCCTGTGTAGTTTAAAGGAATCGTTAAGTGCTTAAGTTTATTGTGTGATCTAACCCCCCCCTGTACATTGTTATCTGTTTAAATCAATAAATATCTCAAACAGTATACGTGTGCATTATAACTTTAAATATTTATAACGTTTTCAAGGATATTCATGCTATCGGGAAGAACCCTATTATCAACATCTATATCTCAGAAACAGTTCACATTTTACCGAACATGTTTGTAGCCCTTGAGGTGTTCTGGCACCTGGATTTTTTTGCACCAACTTGTTTAAGAATCGATATGATAGACATTTTTGGTATACAACTCAGACATATTGGCAATATACCCAAATGTTGATTACAGGTTCTAGATCTCAGTAACTGCCAGCTAAAGGACCTCCCGGAGACGTCTCTCCACTCGCCCAGGAAGCTGGAGTGGCTGGACCTGTCTGGGAACGCCTTCACCACTGTGCCGTCAGCCCTGGAGGATGCCATAACTCTCAACTACCTCTCTCTCTCCAACAACCCCATCAAATACATAGAAAAGAACACAGTCAGCAAGTTAGTGGGACTTTGTATATATTTATTAACCTGTATATTTGGGATACTAACCGAGTTGGTCCAGGTAATTTTAGTTGTAAAAAAAATACATAAAAAAAAAACCGCTGCAAGAGCATAAAGAAGTGTAAACTTCAATTATAACGCCATAATACGCACAACAGTTCACCTCGACCACCACAGAAATACTTTCCAATGCAAAATGTGTTGAATCAGAAACCACCAACGGTAGTTCATGGCGTTTTGTTTGATTAGCCAAATAACACCAATCAGGGTTTGGGGCAGTCAATGAGATAATCGAAGGCGAAGGCGAATCGGCTGGCTAGGCCATATACTACGTATGCCTCCCGAGAGCCGCCACCATGCTTGCCTATTTTACAAGGCATCAGGTTCTCGGTGTCCCGGTCGTCCACTGTTGTCAATTCGACGGCAGTTTGCGTCAGAGCTGCGGGACGTGGACTTGACTTGGGAGGATGCGCGAGAGCTGGTGGCCGATCGCTTGGCCTGGAGGCAGTTTGTGGATTCCATATGCTCCACATAGGGAGCGGATATGGTATAATAATAATGAGATAATCATCCAACACCATATCGTCTGTGTAAGTTCAATACCGCGGAAGAACCATTTGTCAAAATGTTCAGGGGAGACAAAAAACCCTCCAATTTCGTAAAAAAAAGAAGTAAACATGAAATTTATATCGGGATATACGCGGTATTGTGTGGGAAGATGGTTTATTCGCCGTATTGACATTAACCGAGTGCTAGCAGTCTATTGGTCAATTTTAAAATTTGAATTAACCAATCGATGCGGCTTGTTTCCTTCAACGAAAATCACCAAAAATGTGTATTTTGAACTTATTGGCTCATACGCGGTATTGAACTTACATGGACGATATGATGGTTTTTACTTAAAAATAAGCACGTAACAAACCAGTGGAATTAAAATCGTAATATAAAATACTTGGCTTTTCTTTATCTATCTAGTAATGTAATTTAGTAGCTCTGCACTGCGATCACCAGCTTATCTACGTTTGTAGATAGTAGATATATCGATATATCTCAGTTGTTATATTACAGTAATCGGTAAATTATCAAAGATTATCGACTCTTGTGAAATATGTTGACATCTGAGGTGATGCGATTGAGTAGCAAGATAAGATTATACCCACTGCCATAAAAATGCCCGTAACAGGGTGAAACCCCTAATCGGGGAAATAACAGGAAGTGTACGAAATAACAGGAAGTATTTTATTTACTTTCAACGCCCATAGGGCATTACATTTAAACGAAGTTACACAGTAACAAGAAATTCAAATAAAATATAATACCTAGTATCATAAAATGTGAAAAAGAAATAATAATAAACTAGTTATTAACTCGATTGACTAGACTCCATCGCCTTTAATATATTTGACTTAAATATACTCAATGAGTAGCGAAATATGTCTATATTGCCACTATTCATTACCAAGGTAATAGGTGAGTTTACATAGTAGTTATGACCGCTGGACACCTCAACAAACGTTGACTTGTTTCGTGTACGGCGGGAAGATATTTTAATATTAACCAGTCCCGTTAAATCGAGGCTCTCCATCGGTTTACAAATTTATTTACTTTTAAGTTAATCAAAAAAATACGTAAATCAAAGAAGCATCAACATTTTTCCACCTTCCAGGGAGTTTCCCAGAATGCCGTGCCTGCAGGTGTTGCACCTGAGCCACATGCCCAGGCTGCAGTCCATCAAGGGTCGGTCCATGTCGGGGCTGGAGAACTTGGTGACGCTGCACATCAACTACAACCCCGCGCTTACCTTCCTCGACCCCCAGGCCTTCCAGAGGAAGGACTCCGAGGGAGAGGGGCAGGACTGGCCGCCTATCACGGAGGTAGCTTCTAGCTTCTAGTCGATCGGAAGACCTATTTATCACTTCTCACTAGCGCAAGAATGGTCTAATAAATTGAGCTGTTGCTCTAATTCCAATTTCAACCCTCTCCTTCCTTTGGACTCAGCCGGGTTGCTGCCGCATCTTTTCTGGGCGTGGTTGGCGAGGGTGGACGGGAGGCTGCGGTTGGTAGTTAACGACTAAAAAAGGGGTAGAATTACTAATATCCCTATCACTGTATATTTGGCCCAGCTCCTTGAGCAGGTTGGGGTTAATGTGTTTATGACAATCTTAGAGCCGAGACAGTGATAGGAGCAATGACAGCATTTGGTCGCGTATTTAACCTTCTTTTCTTCCGCTTTTTACAGTTAAAACTGAATCTATTAAATTTCGCAGATTAGCTTTAAAAATCGGTAGAGTTGTGCTGGACTGAAATAGTCTTTAAAACAGTTTATGGAAAGGGTGGGGCTTTTATTGTAGCTCTAATCCATATTTATGACCTTACTAAGTAACAACTCCCTGTGATTTAATAAATTTAAAGTTCATTATTATTACAATTTGACATCTCAACAGAGACGAGAAATTTGGAAGGGAATATGGATATCTAGGCGTTTACAGGGCTTATGACCCTGTCATTGGCTGGGTTAAGTGGCCACTTGATGTATTACAACATTCCCCATTTCACCTAGTATTTGATATCCATATCCCCCAATATACAGTAAAAATGGCGCGACGCTTCACATGTGAACTCTCTGTCATCCATTGAGAAAATTGCTAAGCATTTTAGCAGAAACCCTTATGATTGCAAGTGAGATTCTTACCCGAATTATATCACCTACTAGGAAACGCCTGAAGATGAATCTTCAATTTGTTATGCTTATAACTTTTACCAGCTAAATTTTTTATAAACAAACATTTTGAGTGTGGTCCAAATACTTGTAGACAAAAAACTGGATTTCACCCATTACGGGCTAATAATTACAATTTGACATCTCAACAGAGACGAATTTGTAAGGGAATATGGATATCTAGGCGTTCTCGTCTCTGTTGAGATGTCAAATTGTAATTATTAGCCCGTAATGGGTGAAATCCAGTTTTTGTCTACAAGTATTTGGACACACTCAAAATGTTGTTCGTTATTATTGTCCGTCTTGTAGCACAGTGGTAGCGCATTTGGCTATCGTGAATGAGGTCGCGGTTTCGATTCCCGTAGAAATATTAACAGGATAAGTAGATTAGAACAAAGAAATGAGTCTTGTTTGCAGCTGTACATCGACCACAACAATCTGTCGGCGATCGACAGCAACCTGATAGGGCGCTGGGACTTGCTGAAGACCCTGGACATCC
Organism: Micrasema minimum; assembly: GCA_022494985.1. Lineage (NCBI taxonomy): Eukaryota > Metazoa > Arthropoda > Insecta > Trichoptera > Brachycentridae > Micrasema > Micrasema minimum. The sequence goes on from JAGVSP010004665.1 coordinate 36,122, forward strand.
AGGAGAACCCGTACCTGTGTGACTGCAGTACGCAGTGGATGGTGGACACGCTGGCTGACATAGTGCGGCGGACTACCTCCAACCTGACCTCCGATATCATGTAAGTCGTCAAAAACTTAGGCTATCACTTTTAAATTGCTAAGCATTATTTGTTTATTAGCATATTTGATATAAGCCTAGCATGGGTAACTAACTAACTAACTAACCATCACGCCATTTCCCCGTAAGGGTAGGCAGAGAGGATTAGAACGCACACCACTCTGTCCTGACATACTTCCTTTGCTTCCTCTACATTCATACATCTTCTCATGCACATACGCCGATTATTCCGACTTTTCACATGACCACTTTCAAGTACTTGACGTACTTGGTCATGCCATGTCTTTCTCGGCCTTCCGCGGCTTCTACATCCAGGCACACTTGCATTTAAACTTCTTTTTAGCCGTTCTTTCATCACTCATTCGCTCCACATGACCAAACCATCGTAAAAGCCCTTTCTTAGTTTTGTCGATAATTTTGTCGATAATGCTTATCTCAGCCTTGCACTCTGTTCTAATTTCGACATTTGTACACCTATCATACATAGTCTTACCACACATTCGCCTGAGAGATCGCATTTCAACAGCATTCAGTCTACTTTCATCCTTCTTTTTTCCAACACCACGCTTCACCACCATACATAATGGTTGGTACCAGAACTCCGTTGTGTACTGCCAATTTTGCTTCTTTCGATAAGTTCTTATTTGCCACTATCGATTTCAAGGCACCATTAACTCTGTTTCCGGCACTAACCCTTCTCTCAATGTCCTTATCCACATTTCCGTCTCTTGTAAACATACTTCCCAAATATACAAATTCTTCAATCTGTTTCCATTTACTATAATATTACATACGGTCATATTCACATTTCTTTCAAAAACCATCACATTTGACTTTTCCACATTCATTAACAAATCACATCTATGGGTATAATCCAGTTATTTGTCTACAAGTATTTGTACACATTCAAAATACACTACATATTTGCCAATCTTATCTTGTGTGTACTTGCAGTTGCCACGAACCTATTGAGATGAAAGGAAAGTCCCTGATCCACCTTGAAGACATCCACAGGCACATGAGGTGTGTGGACAAGTATGGAGATAGGCCAGAGAGAGACGCCGCTTTCCTCATCGGGACCTTGATTGGTAAGTTAGAATGAGAGGAAAGATGTGATTTAATGGAAAAATAACTCTATTATGTAAGTACACTTATTACTGAATACTTAAAACACATGTTTATTTATTTATACATGCCCAGAGGGCTTGTACAAGACAAATGTTAATAGCAGTACCAAAGCAAATTAAGAACAATAAGCATTAAGCGCAAGGTGAAACAATAATCAATGAAAAAAGTAAATGTAATAAAAAGTTATGAAAAAAGTAAAGATGACTCTACTATAAATATTAAACATAATACAAATATGGTCTTTAAACACTTGAGAATGTCCATAATTTGGTCCTAGCTTTACACATTTTAAATTGTTTTGTAATATCGGTCTGTTACTTTTTTAGAGTATACATGTAATTGCATTTAAATATTTGTAAAAATAAATAAATGAATTTTAAATCAGTTTTACAAGCCATTACTATGGATTTTCTCGAAAACTGTATGGTCATATAGAAAAAATTCAATTTTACTAAAATGGATAATAATTTGAGATTTAAAAAAATTTAACTTCTAACAGCCTAATGACTAAATTTTCTCAAATACTGTAGGTCAATATACATTGTCTATTTTACAAAATGGAGCTGATAATGAGGAAATTACAGATAATTAAATATACAATATAAGGATCTGATAATGACCAATTACAGATTTCACATTTTATACAACAATATATAATATATATATAACAACAAGAAAGAGTGAAAATACTATTAAGCTCAAAATAAAATGTGTTTGCGTGATGTGTTTGTGTGGTGTGGTTTGGTAGGGTGTGTTGTATTAGTGTATTTTGTGTTAGAGTAAAGAGTGTGCAAGGCCTAGAGTTATAGTCGTGAATTATCCCCAAGCTGAGTTCCGAACATGCTTCGCGCATTGAACCCTATACTAAGTGCAATGCGCAAAACATACCAAGAAGTCAGCCCAGATCCTCTCCACGACCACGACCCACAGCCTAAGTGTGTAAAGATGCATCTTGCTCAGTTAGCGCTCTATAATATTTTGTTGGAATTTTTTTTTGTGGTAGTAAAAAAATCAATTTGATTAAACCTGTGGTTATAAGAGTGCGTTAGGCGTGATACTGTTCTGTTCCGCGCATAGTCTGTCCGATACAGAGGCTCCTCAAAGAGGCCGGTGTGACAATAATAATGAGGAAATCCACTGCTACCCGGAATTGAATTTTAAAAATGCTTTCGTGTAGACGCGAATATTTAAAAATTTTGAAGTGGGATGAAATATCCCAAAAACGCACTCAAAAATTAATAAAAAATGTTGAAAATAGCATTCATTTCAAAATCTTAAACAATGACGTCACTCCTTGTATCTAAGTGTAGTGTTTCCGGTTTCCGTTTTTAAACCCCCGTAGCCGCGTTTCATGGCATTTTAATATGGAATACAATCTACATACAAGCTTCTATTGCAAAAAAGATGGCCGCCATTCAGTCTCCCTAGAACAGCTGTTAACAGTATATGACAGTTGAGTCGACGGTATATTTTATCTGTGCTTCCCGCGTCAGTTTGCATAGATTTTTGACAGTTTTGTTACTGGCTGGAGAAATACCATGGCCTTAAACAACCCGTTTTATGACGTCACTCCTGCAAAAATGACACAGTTAGTACATAGTGGTATTTAGCGCGGTATTTGAAATGTGCAACTTTAAAAAATCGTATCTTCATCAATAACTTATAAAAAAATATTAAATATATTTTTTTTTGTTTAGTTAAATAGTAAGTTTATAGAAAAAAAAATTACTTTTGAAAACAGTGGATTCCCTCATTATGTAGTCGATTTACTGGTTTCCCGCTTGTACACAGAGACATGTTAAGTTAACTAGACAAGCTTTCTAAAGAGAACTGTCAAAATTTTATGTTCCATTTGTATTTTGCAGTGAAACAAAGACAACTATATCATTGCTTGTACATCATTTTGTATACATGGTGTATAAAATTGATATTTCGTATTCTTCCAGGTGTTTTGGTGACAGTACCCACAGTACTAGGGTTGGTGCTTCTCCACAAAAGAGGCTACTTAAATTGCAGAAACGGTGGTCCGGCAGCCTTCTCCAGGGCTTTCTACAAACGTACGGGATCCGAAGACTTCATGTAGGATATCCACAATTACTTCATAACAATGTGCTTCAAATACAGTAGAAATTGGACCACATGCACTGATAATGAGCCATTGATGATCATAAAAATTAATGTAAGATTTTCTTAATAAATGACATTTTATAAAACACATGGAATTTGAATGTAGAAGAAGACTAGACAGATGGCTATCTATGTGAGAAGGACTTTGATTTTTAATAGCTATTATTTCTTCTTTTTCATTCACCGCATTGTGGATATCACTAGATCCCTCCAGGAGATCCTATTGCCGTCCGCTAGCTATTTAGATCACAAAATAATTAGATCTATTGTTTGAATTAGTTTTCACCCTCCTGGCCTAGAAGACATCCATTGCTATGTTTCGTTCTCCAAGTCCTTAAAAAACCACTAGGTGGGGAGCGAGCCCTTACACCTATTATTTAGATAGATGGAAATCTGTATCGGTAGGTATCAAAAACATCAACTGAATAATTCCAACACATTAGTTTTAAGAAATATTTTTTTATTATTGTAAATAAAAAAGAATACAAAATCATTACATGTTTTATTTGCATTGTATTAGTATTAAAGATACATTTTTTAGTACGATTTTCAGACATCCTTTTTCATCATTAAAGCTCATTTTTTATATGAGTGCCGCATCATCATCGTCTTGTGAAGGCAGACGATTGCCAAACATCACTATCAACATTATTGTTTATTTTACAACATCGCAACTCTGTAATAAGGCTATGTATTGCTTAACAGGTCGAATCGGTAGATAGAGCTTATTACAATGGCATTTATACCACATTTTATCGATATCTCTTCCAAGCGTTTATTTTACTTTTGACAGATGGGCGCCTACAAACGTTCCGTAATTATTGACAGGCAACCATAGACCGAAAAATGCATTACTTCATCATGTTTTTTCTTTACGATAGTGAAGCACATGTTCTTTAGCTCCGATATTTATCGATATCGATGTTTATTGAGCCTACTTATGCAACGAGGATTATTCAAGTTGATTTTTTCCATGAAAAATTATAAAATCTGATTTTAATTAAAACCTATTTTTTTTTTTTACTTTGTTTGTCGCAACACAGAATTTCTCAATTTACATTACGACAATAAAATAGGCCTATGCATATTTGGGTTTTCTGTAGCTCCTGCACCCGATGACAAACTCCAATTAAGGAGTTTATCGGGACTGTATTTAAAGTCTCTTTTGTAAAGAAATTATGTATTATAAACAACATTTTGAGTGTGTCCAAAATACTTGTAGACAAATGGGGAATGTTGTAATACATCACTTAACCCAGCCAATGACAGGTCATAAGTCATAAGCCCTGTAAACGCCTAGATATCCATATTCCCTTCCAAATTTCTCATCTCTGTTGAGATATCAAATTGAAATTATGTATTTTTTGTAATACTTTTTATTGAATAAAGACTGTTAAAAAAAAAAAATTACGACAGCGCTTTCGTAATATAAACTCGGCTTTTAAATGTCTGGGTATGTTTATAAACTACAAATGTTGAGCAAAAATAAAATATAAATGTGTTAAATTGATTAGATCCTCTTCATAAATAAAGTCGATTTTTTATGAGAAATCGATTCGGTAACGCATTAGGACATCCCTAATCGATACATAATCGAGCTGTCAAAAGTAAAATAAACGCTTGGAATTGGTTAAGTTGGTATTAGCAGAATAAGAACAAATTTGAGTGAAGTAATATCTTGTTTTTCTACTGAATTCCACTTTGAAAGTCCACTATTGGCATATCAATTTTTTGTGTTGAATTATCGCCGATAGGAACTAATTGTGATTTTTTAACTCAATTTTCATAGGGATTTATAAGTTTTAGGAACTAATTGATATTTGATTCGTAAAGGAAACCACCAGTACAACAAAATAGCACAAACATCTTAATTTGGACTTATCATAGATAGGAGCTATATGACTCAGTTTTTTAGATATTTTTTACTCTGTTAACTGCTTGATACAATAATCATCCAATTTCTCCGTGTTAGCTTCAGCGTGTAACCTCTTGACGTGCGCCTTGAGGTCGTTGCTCTGCGTGTAAGTCCTATCGCAGTGCCGGCACGCGTAGGGCCGCGCACGCGAGTGCGTGAGCTGGTGGCGCAGCATGGCATAGCGGCGCGAGAACGTTCGCAGGCAGATTGCGCAAGCGTGATGCTGTTCGCCAGCGTGGGCGCGAGTGTGTTCGCGGAGGGTGGACGCGTAGCCGAAACGCTTGGAGCACTTCTCGCATTGAAACGGCTTGTCCTGAAACATAATGGCAGCTCTCGAATAAGCTCGTACAAGATCTATACCAACCATATACAAAATCGACATGCTGATTAATAAGCTAAAGCCCAAAGGTTAAATTATTGAGAGTGGAAAAAGAGATACCATAGATAAAGATTATCCAATAGAGAAAAAGTAAATAATAGATACCTTTCTATGCCTAGCGGAAATGTGCCTCTCCATATTGCTCTGTTGTGTGAAGCCTTGTCCACAAACATTGCAGGTAAATGGCCGATCACCTACAAAATTTTAGAAGAAAATAAATTCATAATACTTGTAAGCTTTCATCTCCAATCATATGCCATCATTGATAAGGGAAAAGTAATTAACTCCATAAAAAAAATTATGGTGTTTAAAGGTTTACACCTCATGCATGGTAACCCACCACCAACTACTAAGCGATTACATGCCGCTTCATAGATTTTTAGGAATTATTACCAACTTAATTAAAAATGTAAAAACCTTATTCATGAAGGAGAGCTAAAAAAATTACAAATTTTGCAAAACAAAGCCATGCGAATCATATTGAAGTGCAGTAGAAGAACAAACATTAAAAAAATGATTAAACTTTTGAATATTATGTCTGTAGACCAGCGTTTCCCAACCTTTTTCAGTCGCAAACCCCTATGAAATCAAGCACAATTTTCAAGGACCCCCTTAGTAAAAAAAAAACAGCAATAAATTTTGGAACCATTTACTTTATAATAGCACCTACTACAAATACAAAATTTAAAAAATAATAAAAATACGTTAATAATTAACGCACAACAGCAACACCAACACGGTTAATAGGGTCTTATCTTAAAATTTATTAGCTAATATAAAAATATCCTGACCAGACTCTATTAATGTGAAGGTTGGTGTTGCTTTTTTGAAACTAAATTAGTAATGTTTGGGTTGATGTTACTACTCAGTTGTAGGATCAGATCGGATTCTACTTGCAATCTATTTCTGTATTTGTTTTTAGTGTAAATGATTTTTTTAAGCAAACAACTAAAAATATTTACCGAAGTAACCGAATAAAGTTACGAAAAAAAAAATTACGACCGGTAATTTACGACGAATAAAATATTTATTGATTATATTTATTTTGCATAAGCAACTATACCAAAGAATGAAATATAATGTTGCTAATGAAATTAACAAAATTGTTAAAGGGATAATTCCAAGATATTTGCAAAACAAATTAAAAAACAATGACTTTTTTCATAAATATGCAACAAGAGGTTCAAAAAATATAAGATTAGAAAAGAAAAGAAAAGCTATGTCACAGAATTGTCTAATGTATAAGGGCATTAAAATGTATGAGGAGATTCCTGATGAAATAAGAAATGAACAAAATGTAAAGTTATTTAGGGTTAAATGTAAAAAATATTAGTGTAGGTATTATATTGTAGCTAAATTGAAAAATGTAAAATAGTAGGATAAGAATAGTTAGGGAAAAAATAATAATAATGAAGTGTAATGTAATAATATTAGTCTATGTAAAAATTATACAGTACTAAATAAATATAATAATTAAAAAAATATATATATAAATTTTTTTGTTCTTAAATGACAAAAAAATTGCTCATTTTCGCGAGGGTTACACCATTCATTTCATTATCTCTTATTTCATTTATAAATTGTAAACTGTAAAAATTCAGCAACCGCAGTGTGCCGCGTCCCGTGGTTTGATTTTTCTAACTATTCTATTATTCTAACTAGGATAAAGTAATTTTTCTAAGTGGTAAATGAGTGTTCCTCTACCTGTATGAGATCTTTTGTGCATTCGCAAACCATAAGGATCGTAAAATGTGTTTCCGCAAACATCACACATGAACTCCTTGGCTCGGGCGAACCTGAAAATATCAGGTGTTTATAATAACATTATTCAATGGAGAAGGTTTTACCAAAACAAGATTAGTATAGTAGTTTGTGCTCTAAGACCAGTTCTGTCACACATATGGACAAAGAATTTTGTTTTTGAAGTATCTTGTCAATAAAACTAAAATTTGTTCTAGAATTATCAAAATTAGATTTTTATACATAACAAAATACTTCTAAAATAAAACACATTGCCTAAAAAATATCACAGTTTTTCTTACATCGGTAAGATCACAGCGATTTTTCCATGAATGGTACCGTTATAAAATTATGTCCTTAATTACAAATGCTTTAATTCAATAGCCTCATACTCTAAATACAGATTCAAGTAGTTAATTTTAATAAATAAAACACCTTTTAGTTTATACCACTTATATAGTTTATTCCAGTAACCTGGTTTCGCGTGTTTTATTTATTAAAATGCAATTCCACCAAGAAATGTCAGTAGATAATCTCAACGAATAAATTAATTTTAGTAAAACTTCAGAGGGAATTTTTGTAAATCTGTTAGCAAATTAATTTATGACATATTTTTTGCCGATCCTCAAAAAATGACAGCAAACATGACAAAAAAAATCTAATTAAAAATTAAAAAATTACTTGGTGATTTGATGCTTAATCCTCATGTGTTTTTGGAACAAATTTCTGTGTCTGTAAACTTCATCGCATATTGTACAATCATACGTCTGTCTCTTCTTGGTTTGCAAGGCGTCTAATCTTTTATCTCGCTTCGTAATGAGACCAAAATCTTCCGCACCGTAGTTGAAAACGGCATCATTTTCATAGTTTGATGGTTCGTCTTCAAATTTTACGCAATCGTTAATTATTTCGCTGTCACTTTTAGCGTCGTTCCAATCGTCATTTTCAAATTTCAAAATATCAATTTTAACGTCGGAATCATCTATGGATAAATTTGTGTCGATCTTTTCAACTATTTGTTTATTTATTTTTGTGCGACTCGGTTGTTTTAATCTGCCTTTTTTGCTTTTAGAATTTAAGCGCATTTCTAATGAGTTTTTTAAACTGTTTTTTCGTTTCTTGGGTGTTTTCGTAAATGGTATTTCGAAGTCTGGTTCATCTTTGATTGTGACTAAATCTTCACATTTATAAACACGATCTGAAAAATAATTAAGAATTTTAAAAATAATTCCCAGACAAAAAAGACATATTAATACTATGTTGAGGGAATATGGAAGCTTATCAAGAATTTACAGGGCTTATTGCATGTCATTGGCTGGGTTAAGTTATAGCTCTTTACGCTCTTTATAATATTCCCCGTGGCTTGGGTTTAACCACTTAATGCTTTTCAACAAGCAGCGTTCGCGCGCGGCGCATGTGTTGTATCGCACTAACCCTGCTAACTGCTCGCATATTTCCATTTGTTTGCGTTACAAATAAGTCGAAACATTTAGACAACTTTTAAATAATGTAAATTCTTTAAATAAAAAATAAAGAACCTGATGTTTTTAGTTTTAATTTTGTGAAAAAAAGGCCGAGCATTAAGTGGTTAACTAACCAGTTGGTGTTATATAATAATTTAATTCTCATAAAATAAATGTGAGACATGTTTGCGAAAAGATAACCTAACAACTTACCATCGGAAGGCACAAGACTATTTTCATCCAAGCATCCATCTTCCAATAGATGATCTTTATCACCTTTGATCCACGGTTCAAAAGAGCTTTCGATATTTTTGTAATCTAAAAAAAACTATTGATGATTATTGATATTTCAACGGAAACACATACAGACTTATGCCCTGTTATCAGCTAGGTTAAGTGGCTACCTGACGTATATAAAACATTCCACCTATCATTTGGTGATAATTTATTTAATTTTAATAATTAATATAATATTAATTTATTTATTTATTTAATTTATTTTATTTAATTTATTTATTTATTTAATTTAATATTTATTTAATTTATTATTTAATTTATTTATTTATTTAAATTATTTATTTATTTAATAACAGGTAACTTTACAATGTGTGACAATATCTTACAACATTTTACATTTTATCATAATAATTACATACATGGGTTAATATTGCACATCAATTACAGAATTACACAGCATTATTATTCTCGTACACAATTTACAGGTTTAAAAAGCTTTCAGTAGTTGCATTAATATATTCGATCAGAGGTATATAAAAAGATTTCAAGTTCCTCTTGAATTTACCACATCTATCATTAAATACATCAATATTTATATGTTTTTCTATGTCATTGTACAGTCTTAACATCATATTAACCATAGCTTTGAAAATAACCTTAAAAAAATTACATTATAATAGATTATCTCAAATCCTGTAAAAAAACAGCAATTAAAACATTAATATTTACAAATATACCTATTGTATGTAATCCGTGTTTTTTGCGTAAAATATTATCACTTTTTTGAGCAAGATCCCTCAATTCCTGAGCTTTTTCGAGTGCAGACGAGCAAAGTTCGCAAATATTTTTTGGAAGCAAATCATCAGAAGATGTCTGAAAATCGTTAAAAAGATAGTCCATATATTATTACAAACGAAAAACAATAAGTGTCAGTATACTGTTTTGAGAAATATTATGTCTTTTAGGTCAATTCGATGTAATCTTACATAAACGGAGGTACAAGAAAAGAATTTATGGCATAATTTAGTCTTGATATTCTGGTCACGTGTATCGTAGCCCAAAAGCGATACTAAGGCGTTAGAATTTAAACATATTCTGCATATATCTTCCGAATTATCCATCATACAAGTGTTTTATCAATACCAAAAATGTAAACAAAATTAAGTCAAACGGCAGGGTGACATTGACATTTACCATAAACCTTCAGTCATAAAAAAAAATCAAAGACAAATTTTCATTGACTCAAAAAATTTTCCTTCGTGGCCATCCTGATATAAAATTTTCATGCAATTATTTTCTATTTCCATATCATATTTCCTATTATAAAAAAAGCTTGCCGAAAAAATATACCTCTAACTGACAATTATTTTAATGGAATTTCAGTCTCAAAATTTTTTTTAATTCTCTTCTCGAGATATTCTTTGTAAATAAAAATATTCTGTTTTTTTTTAAATGTCATAAACTGTTCAAGCACACGAAGTTTGTTTTTTGCGGCTTGTAATTGGTAATACTAAGAATTAAATTGTTGGGAAGTCAAGATTTGATCCAAAAGTAATTAAATTAAAAATTATGCCACTTACTAGTGCAGAATACGAAAAACTGTATTAATAAATAAATATGTGTTATTAAATTTCATATAGTCTGTTAATTGTGTGGAGATCCATTCATCTTTAAGCTAAACAATCGGCCGCCAACTATATTTACCATGTGAAAAATTATCTACAAGCTAAACAAACGGCCACCAATTATATTTAACTATTATAACAGTTAACCATTTTTGTGTATGGTATTTTTTTAAAAGTATAGAAAAAATAATTTTAGGCTAGAAAAATTAAAAGCTCGTCTTGGATAGGTAGAGTAACTACCCATTTTTTAATGTGGAAAATGTGCTTTTTTTTTAATACGGCAACACTAACAACGCCTATACTTGCAAATCATTATATCTCTTGGTGTAATCGTATAAGCCATAAATTCCTGTGTCAGACTACGGCATCGTAAAGTTCGGCGTCTCGTTCGTAAAAAATGTTCAAAATGGCGCCGACGCTCCGTAGTGCAAGCCGCCCCGTTTTACTATGATTTTATTTAAATCTTCACGAGTGCCGGCTTCAAGTCATGAAAGGAAACATTTCATAATATGAAAAGTACACGGAAAGCGGTAAGCGAAATTTACTTTATAATTTGTTTTTATTTCCTTTTTCTTTTTTCCCTTATCCACTTCTGGGAACATGGAATAAAAATTACACCCAACCCCGCGCGATTTTAATTATGAGCTATACGACAATAATTTACAATGCACGTTCGTATAGGTCGTCCTCGCCACTGAGCCACTCCGTGTGGTATTCTTACTCTGAGCCTTTTTCCACCTGGATTAAAGTCGGCGATGAGAAAGCGCAGTAGAAAAAAATTTCTAAACAAAACGACGACCCTAGTCTTAAATTTAATGATTTTTCTAAACGTAAAAAAAAGTTATTTGCGTAACGCCATTAAGTAATTATGTAACATACAAATTTGTGAGTTTGCGACGTTTCGTCCAAAAAGATCGAGATTTGGCTGCGCATAACAAACTTACATTCGTTTGTTACAATTACTAACAATATTATTTTTAGATCTTTTACATCACCTCAGGTAAACATTTTCCTATTTATTAAAACTTTCATATTGATTATAACAAGTGTTTAGCCAACTAATAAAATATGGCGTCGCAATATGGTTGAACAATTTTTCCTCTTCCACCCTCGCATTAAATACAAATGTTAACATATTTTTTATATATATTTTTTTTTTTTTTATACCGTATTAATTTGCCTTCATTTCTTTCTATATTTCTCATCTTCGGATGGAAATGTGAAACATTTATTACATAAAGGCTACGCTTTTTATTATTTGTAAGTAATTAACAACATCGCCATGAATCTTTAAACAACAAAAACTATTATCCCAGATGTGAAGGACCAAGCGTAACATGAATTACTTATAATGTGTTCTTATTCGAATTAATACGGATTTTTTTTTATTCAAGAAAAAATACCTACAATACGGTGTGGTAAACATATATAAATAAATTACCATACAAAATGCAACAAATAACAAAAAATAACCCACAAAACTAAACAAAAAACCACAACTTAAACGTAGATATGAAAATAAAAACATATATTAGTAACGCATTTTATAAATAATTATATCTAACCAACATATTTTTGTTTCTAGAACCAAGTTGGGTAATTTCATACCTACTCTCGCCATTATTAACAAAACATTATAATGCATTATTGTCAAAATTTAAAAATATTTTTTTAAATTTGGTATAAATTATTCTCCTTATTCTCAATAAGTGGTGCATAGGGCATTGGATTAATACAGCAGTGCACTTTGGTAATTTATTACTCAAGCAAGATTATCAGTCTAGCTCTTCATATTTTGTGAAAAGACACAATAATGGCAAATTAAAAATCATTAAATACTTTAAAATTTAAAAAAAAAAAATTAATCTTAGCTGCCATTTTTTTGTCCAATAACTGTCTAACATAACTCTAAACCCCACTCTTCCACTATTTGATTCCTACTTTCATACACTGTCTTTTTTTAAAATTACATTTTTATTAAGTATTTACTATGGCAAATCTACATTTCACTTTCCATGCAATAAAAATAGTATTAAAGCATTTCTAAAAATTATTTATTTATAAAAAAAATACTGGTTATTTAAGTATTTTACTAACCACAGTTTTTTTTCATGATTCATTCCTGTTATTGGACTGGCACTGAAATGTAAGTCAGAACATCTTGCCTTAATGTTATAAATTATCGAAATATGTACATTGCACTTGGTGTACCAATGCAGTGCCCTATGCATCATTTTGTGATTTTATAATTTTTAACACTCATCATCATCATCAATCCATTTCTGCTCCCTACGTTGAATGTATGAATTCCACAAACATTTTTAACATTGTTGTATTTTTTTCAGGTCGCGCCATTGCGATAAAAATAAATTAAAAACAATAATGCCATATTTTCTAGTCAAACTGATATTAAAAATAAGAAAATAATGATCTGAACATTTAAAATTTGTTCTGTTCCGTATTCAAAAGTTTAAATAAAAGTAACGAGTGTTGAACAGATGTTGCCGCACCGTAGTTTTTTTGAGAACATTTATTTTTAACTTTGTGTGGGGATAAATGAACATTTAAATAGCCGTGTGTGCCACACTTATCATGTGACAAAAAAACCAAAGTACTTATTTATCTTTTTATGTCTCTAAAAAAAAATCACAATCAATTTAGTATTGAATATAGACTGATCGATTTAAGTGTTAAGTGTAACCATTTTACTTAAAAAAAACTAGTCATTGTATATGCCTTAAATGTTAAATCATACGATAATAATATAATATTGCAAAACAGATATAAAAATGATCAGCCTTAAGTTTGATAATCTCTCATTTAAACATTGCTCGTATCTTGGAATAGAGCCAATAAAATTGACATAAAAAACTTTAAAATTAATCTACGCCGGAACGCGAGAAATAAATTTAAATTTCCTGTAAAAAACAAAAGAACACGTGTTCTTAATACGAATTTGAAATTGAATAATTCAAAATGTCGCAAACGCCCCAGCAGTTTTGCGTCCGTTGGAATTCGTACCACACGAATCTGCAGACGGTGTTCCCGAAGCTGTTGACGACTGAGAATTTCGTGGACGTTACGCTGGCGTGCGAGAACCGCCAGATAAAATGCCACAAAGTTGTGCTGAGCGCCTGTTCCACGTACTTTGAGCGACTCCTAATACAGAACCCGTGCAAGCATCCCATCATCTTTATGAAAGACATGAGGTAAGATACATTGATAAAAAAAAATATTAAAAAATAATTTCATATCTCTTCTTTGACAAGAAAAAAGTTTTGTTTTGTCCTACTTATACACGGCACACAAAATGTGGCTGCAAAATGGAGTTCTTATATTTATTTATTGGGAAAAGTAATAAAATAAAATAAAAAAATTGATTCACTATTTTCCTATATTATATTTGTTGTGTTCTATAATAACTGATCGTTTTTACTTTACTACGACGTTTAGTTATCTGAAAAATGAAAAAAAAATGTCAAAAATGAGGACTTCGAAGTCTATGTGATATTTTTTTCTAGGCTTTGCGACTGTCAATAATTTAGGAATGTCATTTTAAAATCATTAAAACGTCTAAAAGCTGGCCTTAGGTGCAGCCTGGTTATTATTGGATAATTTATTATCCGCCATTTTTGTGAGAAATCACCTCAAGGGCGCTGTACATTCAATATTCTTAATTAATTTCAGTCCCAATTTATAAACAGAGGATCTGAATACAACGATCATTTAAGAAATGATATTAAACGTTCTTCAATCATCCGCCTTTCTGATATTGAATTTATAATGACCAAAAAGAACTTTACATAAATATCTAGCATTTATTTCTGCGCTCTTGGAACTTGTACATTTATATATTTTTTTAAAAATCCTGCAGGAAATTCTTTGCTTCACATGCGAGTTCTCTCTGCCATCTATTGAAAATAAATTTTAACCATTTTAGTTAATACTAACTGTAAGTAAGATCCTAACCAAGTTATGTATATCACCTACTAGGAGATGTCTGTAGATAACTCTTCAATTTGTTATGCTTATATTTGACCACAATATAAACAACATAATGTACAAGGGCTGGCTTATCTTCCAACAAACCCAGATAGGTTTAATAAAAATATGTATATAATAGGATAGGTAAAATCCAGTGGTTGTCTAGGAGGACTTGGATGCATTAAAATGCAGTTTAAAATAAGTTTTTTTGACATAAGTATTATCTTGCAGGTTCTCAGAAATGCAATCGCTGGTGGACTTTATGTATAAAGGAGAAGTAAACGTATCACAAGATGATCTTCCCAGCTTACTAAAGTCTGCCGAAGCTCTACAAATTAGAGGTTAGTATTATTTCAAATCCCATTATATTATCCCACAATATAATGATAGCGAAATCCAAAAAAATATTTTCATACCTAAGATATAAATCACTATAAAAAATAAATGTCCCGTATTCCATCCATTATAATATCAACCTCACAGCCCTGAAGCCATAATAAACTTTGGTTTTTAATTACGTTTGTTTTGTTTTAGGATTATGCGGCTCAGAGAGTGCGAGCAATCCTCCCCCGCACGACCAGCCAGTGGCTCCGTCTCCTCAGATTGCCATACCCCTGCCGACCAACAATATCATCCCTCCCTCGCCTGACAACACCAATACGGTTAGTCAATACTCCACTTCATCATTCATCATTCATTATACCATATATCCGCTCCCTATGTGGAGCATATGGAATCCACAAACTGCCTCCAGGCCAAGCGATCGGCCACCAGCTCCCGCGCATCCTCCCAAGTCAAGTCCACGTCCCGCAGCTCTGACGCAAACTGCCGACGAATTGTCAACAGTGGACGACCAGGACGCCGAGAACCTGATGCCTTGTAAAATAGGCAAGCATGGTTAAGGCTCTCGGGAGGCATACGTAGTATATGGCCTAGCCAGCCGAAACGCCTTCGCCGGATGACAGTAGATACCAAGGGTTGCTGTGTCCGTTGCCTCACCTCTGTGTTCCTTACAAAGTCAAACCACCGCACACCTAAAATTCTTCTAAGACACCTATTCTCAAAACTTAGTATTCTGCTGTCTTGGCCCTAGTTAGGTGCCACGATTCGCAGCCATAGAGAAGAACAGGTGTGATGCAGGAGTTATAAAGGTGGAATTTGTTATAACCGAGTAAATATCCGATCTCCAGACAGCTTTCATACTGTTGAATGCGGCGCCCGCTAATCCAAGCCGCACTCCCAGTTCTTTCTGAACTCTGCCGTTTGGTTTTACAAATGGGTTTACTCCACTTACCTACAACTATTATTATAGATTATTTATGTAGCGTGGCTTTTATTCAAAAATACCTCGGGCGCCTTAATTGGACGGATAAGTGATTGACAATGACAACTAATTCTGTGTATGTTTGTTCATCAGCTGCAGCCGTGAGCAAATCCCCTCCTTCGCCCAACTCGTCCAACTCGTCGTGCTCTCCGCGGTCGAGCCGCGCCAAGAGGAGGCACGCGGGGGACGCCCCGGCTGAGGGGGGCGGAGCCCTGAAGCAGGAGACTGTGGAGGAGGATGGATTGTACTACGGGGATATAGACCTGGGAGAGATGGAGAGCAGCCATCAGGTAACAGAACCCATCATCCTGGGATTATTGGGATGCACGTGTCTCAATAACTTTCTAATTTACCTGGCTTGAATATTACTGGGCTTTCTATTAAGGTCGTTCCGCACATATCTGTGATGTGACGTACCGTTCAGTGAACTCAAAAAACTGGTGAATCTACATCATAATATATGGAATCGAATGTGTAATATGACTTTTTCTTCTTATAAAAGCTTTTATAAGTATGACAGATTAAGTCAAATTGCACAAATTCATATTTAAATGCTGTTTTTGATTTTGTTTCATTTATGGATAGTATTAAATTGACTAAATACATGGTATTTGATAACAATTTTCAAAAATTTATTAAAATAAAAACCATCTTCGAACTCAATTTTCTTGAAAACTATGGGTTAAATAAAAAAAAAATTCTACAAAATGGACTCCAAATATTATTTAGACTCACTGGTTTCTCGCTTTTACATCGAGTTTTATTACACTTCGTTTAAACAAAGGATGAAGACGGCGCATGTTTAGACATGTCTGACACAGTGATGCTCCGACATTCAAAATGTCTGAATGATTGAACAATTCATCAAGCCTCCTACTATTTCAGTATCTATTGCCCTCCACTTTTAATTCATTTTAATACGTCTATTTTCAGGCAGAAGAAGACATTCTACAAACTGGCAACTCCGGAGGTCAACCATCAGCTGGTGAGTTACATTCTTTAATTTTTAAACAGTTTTCTCTATCCATCAAACTTTCACAGTCAAAAATTGCATAGTAAAAAACAAAGATAAAGTAAAGAAAGAGAGAATAACGTATTGTAGCTTTACTTTAAATTTTAAATTACGCATTTAAGAGTGTCCTCTGTCACGTGACTTGCGGCTGTTTCTCTATACAATTGTTTCCTCGATTTTCTCCACTAGAGCAATGACATTTTCACACGTTTCAGATATTGACCAAACGCGTATTTTTATCGTCCCATTCTTTAAATTATTTATTTATCTCTTTTGACAAATGACATAAATAAGACGTTAGAAAACACCCTTCTTGCTGATATCTAAAACTTGTGAAAAAAATAATTGCTTAGTGCTAAGAAGGGGAGAAAATCAAGGAATACGATCGTATGGAGAAGTGGCCTACCTCGCGTGACAGAAAAATGATTTTCTGAATTGATGGCAGATAGAGAGTCCTCATATTATAAAAAAAATATGGATATCAGAATATGGAACATTGCAAAATATGTTAAATGGCCTCTTAACTATTCTGATGACAGGTCGTAAGCCCTGTAAACGCCTAGACAATCCATATTCGTTTGCAGAGCTGCTCTGTCTGCTGAGATAAATTAGATAGCCTAAATGTTTCGTTTTCATGATTTTAAATTAAAGTTTGATGAATACTGAAAAATACGATTGTAATTGTTTGTTTTGTATTCTATTTTGGCTTTTTTCTCATTCGGACATTGTGTAATTTATATATTTGTATTTTTATTGGTTTTTACAATTTGGCTTTGTAGATTTTTTCCGTAAATCTCATTTTAAAATGTGAAACATAGATATTAGAATTATTGCTTTGTTCCTTCAATTTTGTATTTCTAATACCAAAAGATAGTCTTAGTGTTCCAGTACTGTAGGAAAATTGGAATATGTCTTTGAATTTCTGGTTTTTTAATCTTATTATCTGTAACTCTATGAACAATTTATTTATTTTTCTCTCAATGTAGAAAACTTTTGTTAATTATTAATACTACTTTCTCCTCACCCAATGGTGCATAGAGCACCACATTGGTACATCGAGTGCAATGTATCTGGATAGTTTAAAAATCTCCTATTTTTCTTAGCATTTTAAATTACCTGAAACAATTAAAATACACCTTGTTTTAGGCCACTTTTAATTTTTTAATTTTTAGTACAATTAGTTTCGGTCAGCCCACTACTACTACTACTACTACTTTCCCTTGTGGTGCATAGGGCACTGCATTGTACACCAAGTACACTGTATCTTGATCATTTTATTAATGAAGGTAGGATGATCAGTCTTGCACTTCAGTACCAGTCCAAGGTATCACACATGAAATATTAATATAAATATATGTCATGTAAATAAATATTTCAATATTTCAAACGCCTTTGAGATATATTTATACAAAAACCGCGCTGTATAAATAATCCAAAATAATAATTATAAGGCTGTCCAAAACTAGTTGTGTTAATAATAAAAAAGTAAAAATGGTCTAATAAAACAAAGTGTTTTAATTATATAATAGGCTTGATCACAAAATTTTCTGTAGATGCACTAAAATTAAAATAGTAATAAAAAATCATATCTCATATTATTAATCATCCAATTTACAAATGTTGTAGCACCTATTCTTTAAAATTTGTGCTACAAACTTAGAGTAATGACGCGCAGGCTATAGAGGGGCCCTAACGGACAAAAACCATTCTATGATTGTCAAACACGAAGTTGGCTATAGTTTGCAGCAAAACAAATGCCAATGTTTTACAAATGCCTAATGCGGCCTTGGCATATCGACAGTAATCAACTGTCACTATCAGCAGTAAACATTTTTTAATTTACAAATTGATCACCTAAATTAAGAAAAACTGGTAAATAATGTAAATATGTTGATAAAAGGAAAGTTTTTGTACAAATAATACCCATGTTAGGACAATATATGCCCAAAATCAATGTAAATCAAAATAATTATTGATCGAAATCAATTACCGGTGTCAATTACCCGCCAGCAGAGTGAAGTTGTCGCTAACCAAAAATTTGCAACGCTTCCGCTCTATGGGAAACGGCGAAAGGGCCTCTCTATAGCCTGCGCGTCATTACTCTAAGGCTACAAATCATATTCAATAATTCCATTTTACAACATTAATGTCGATTCAATAAATAATTTAGTTATTTTTCAAACATTAATCTGCTTTGTGTGAAAAGTAGCACGGCACCACTCTTGTATTATTGACAGGATTTACACTAGAATATATTTATATTAGCCATAAAATCTATTACGTTATATTTTACGCAATGTCTGGAATGAAATGTTTATTTGCAGTATATCTTCCTCTCGCTTATTTCGGCCGTTCGCGATGTATGTCTCTTGTTTTACCAAACCCACGATATTCAAAACCGAATCTGGCTTTGTCAGTGCGTCAGTAACTCGGGTATTCTGTGATTTTCGTGTTCACAATGTGCGTGAAATATTACGCAGTGAGTGGAAAACATATTGTGAATGGGCGTTTCATATTACCTTTGAGGTAGGTAGCTTACACTACTAATGTATATACGCTAGAAATATCATAATGAAGTAATGCTAATTATGTGTTTTTAAAAATATATTACGGTTTTGGTTTTTTTTCCAGGTAAACGCGCGAAGATTCGCGTTAAAATGCCATCGGAATTGTGCGAATCTGCAAATAACAATATTGACGCGACTCTTTTAAACAGGCTTCAGTTGTGTCCGCAGATTTCTTTTAAAACTTATCAAAAGAATATCTGTAACACTGTTGATATTTCTCCTACCCAAACATTGAAACATAATGCTGATTCTGATGTATGCGATATTGCGTGCAAGCCTTCAGTTCCGCAGTATTATCCACCTGAAATAAACAGCGAAAATGTGATTAATGACGAACAAATGTATGAAAACGAAGAGTATTTAAGAATATGGCTGCTTCAAAATCAACAGCTAGAAGTATCGCTGTCAAATGAAAACATAGCCCAGAAAAACTGTTCAAATATCTCTAAAAACGACGACAAAACTTACTTACAGTACCAAAATTTAAAAATTGACAAAAAGGTTGAAAAACCCGCTAAAAAAAAGTGCAAACAGTCCGACGATTGTTTGAACTTGCTGGATTTCTTAAACCCGTCCGATCTGGACCAATTTTTTGGAGGGAAAAGAAGTGAGTTCTTCTGGAATCAGTCGAAACACGATAGAAAAGGCTATGTTGGGGAAGTTCAACCCAAATAGGAGATATTCCAACGAGGCCATGTGGGCAGCACTGATGGATGTCAAAAAAGGAGGCAGTATATACAGGTAACTTGCGTTTTATACACGTTTAAGCTTCTAAACTTAGTACTATATTAAAAAAATATCACTGTTTAATTCTGGTTTCTGCTCATTTTTGTTTGCTGTGTTTAGTTTCAAATGATAGATCAGTACGTAAACCTATCATTCATGTGAAATATGCTACAATTGTTTTAAAAAATCTTTAATTTTGGGGGAGGTGATAGACTATGATTTTAATATACCCAATCATAGATATTTCCATCAGTATATAAACTCCTTTTAATGATGGGTGACAATCAAATCAGGCGTTTTAGAATCAACTCAAATTTTACCTTATGTATGTGCGGAAAAAAACCAGAATGATTTTTGCGTTCCCTAGAAATTAAATGCATACGCGGAATCGCTTTATTTCAAAACAAAAAATATTTGCCATATTGGCTTTGACCGATTGCAAGACCTATTAAACAATTTCAAGTTTTAATGTACTTTTACTAAAATCACCAAAAATAGTTGGGCTCTTGTAGTATCTTAAATACAATTTTTTATTGCGCTAACAAATAATAATAATTATTAAATATGAGGCGAGCAGCTTAAAGCTGATATGCCTAAATCGGACAGTTAGTTAGATTCAAACTTGTCAACTTGACAACTTGACGAGTCCATTCTTAAACAATTTTTTATATTTTCTAGGGCGGCGCAGACTCATAAGGTTCCCAGGAAATCCCTCCGTAACTGGATGAAACGTTGGCAGATCAAGTCATCCTTCCCCATGCCCCAACAGCTGAAGCAGTTTGTGGAGAACAACACAAAAAACACAAGACCGAACTGAGGCAGGAACTTGCCAACACCTTCCTCACCCTGAACAGTGACAAACTGTCGCCAGAATCGGGGGAAAAACATTAAAAACGAAGTGCTCCTAGACACCGAAGTCTTTAACCATTTCATGGAGGATTATTTGCACCAGGAGAGCGACGACAACAGCGAATTTAAAAACGTCAACGACGGCCAGCAATTTGACAGCGGGTTCACGCAGATAACTGACATGTCGGGGAATGTACTTTTCGATGAGAGCATCGTCGTAAACAACGACTGCCCGGATTTAAATAAAAACGACTGTTTGAAAACCGATTCGGTTAAAAAGATATCGTTTTCAAACGTCGAGCAACTCGCTGGACTTGATTTGAAAATAAACAATGCCAAATCTTGAATATATTTTTTGTATGACTATTCCTAAGCTAATTTTCAAAGAAATATTTATTATTAAGATGTCCTTCAAAGTATTTATTTTATACACCGATTTTTTAAATATAGGTTTTGTTATAGTTTCTTCTACTACTACTACTCTCCCTTATCTGCACCCAATGGTGCATAGGGCACTGGATTAGTACACCAATAGTTTATATGCTGCAAAAAATAAATCTCTGAATTTACGTATATTTTTCTTTGTGATATCTCTTACGAGATGAAGAAGCTTTTTCCAATCTTGGGAATGTGGATATTCAAGCGTTTACATGGTGACCTAAAAATGTTTACACGTCCATCATGGTTAAAATTCCAATTCCAGAAAATAAAACTTTTCAAGTTCTATTTACTACATGACTGTTATAAAGTACATACATGTATGTATAATACACGTTTTGGTACTATAAAACATAAGTGAATCATTCACATATTTTTTTATAATTATTAAATATAAGTTGAGTCAGTTTTTGCAGTATAGATTAGTACAGATGATATTTTTATTTGTGTTCAGCACTTTTTGGTGTTAGTTTTTCAAATATTATGTTAAATGTGAACTTTAATTAGCATATTTCAATTACACTTCATTGTATCTATTATGGTTTTAACGGTGGAATAGCACATTTAACACGTGTGACGTGAAATTCACCAAATTTGCAGAACACTCATTGTAAGGAATGGGTTATAAAACGATCAATATAAATACGTTTGTACCGAGCAGGTTGCATTAATTGCACTTCAGGAGATGTTACAATAAACAAAACATAAATACTTGTAAAACATTATGAGGGAATCCACTGTTTTCTAAAGTAATTTTTTTCTATAAACTTACTATTTAACTAAACAAAAAAAAATATATTTAATATTTTTTTATAAGTTATTGATGAAGATACGATTTTTTAAAGTTGCACATTTCAATACCGCGCTAAATACCACTATGTACTAACTGCATCATTTTTGCAGGAGTGACGTCATAAAACGGGTTGTTTAAGGCCATGGTATTTCTCCAGCCAGTAACAAAACTGTCAAAAATCTATGCAAACTGACGCGGGAAGCACAGATAAAATATACCGTCGACTCAACTGTCATATACTGTTAACAGCTGTTCTAGGGAGACTGAATGGCGGCCATCTTTTTTGCAATAGAAGCTTGTATGTAGATTGTATTCCATATTAAAATGCCATGGAACGCGGCTACGGGGGTTTAAAAACGGAAACCGGAACACTACACTTAGATACAAGGAGTGACGTCATTGTTTAAGATTTTGAAATGAATGCTATTTTCAACATTTTTTTATTAATTTTTGCGTGCGCGTTTTTGGGATATTTCATCCCACTTCAAAATTTAAAAATATTTTTTTAAATTCAATTCTGGGTAGCAGTGGATTTCCTCATTGACAATTATCCCCGATTAATTAATTAATAATTACCCAATAAAGCAATAAAATGAAATTTTAAGGATGAACTAAAAATGGAGAACTGGTGATTTTGTGCATAATGGCTTCTTTTAAAACGATCTAACTATAGTAGTGATAATCTCCGGAATTTTTTAAAAATAAATATTGAATATTTCAAATCTCCCAAAGTGCGATTTTATAATTCTCGTTTTACAGGGATTTCTTGTGTACAATAATTTCTTGCAAGGTGTCCTTGGATAAAAAATATTAACTATCGCCATAAGATCATTTTTCTTTTAGCGTAAAATAGATAATTTAGTTATTTTTCAGGATCCAACTCCCATAAAAATATGAAAACACGAAAAATGCTTAGTAAAATAGCAACACTATTATACAAAAAACAATTTTTACTGAAGTGTCTTTAATGCAATCTAATCCTCTACTGTTAATATTATAAATTAAATATATATAAATCTATTTAATTTATATTTTGTTACTCCGTATTTTGCATGAACGGCCCGAATAAAATCAGCCTTATGGTTTGTTTAAACCCTTTTTGTACCTTTTTGTGTTAAATTTGTTGCTAAAAAACCACAAAAAACTGTCCAATAAAAAGTAGACAGCAAGAAATAAGACACATTTGTATACATGGAGTAAGAAAACTCGTAGTACAACCTGAAACTGATGAATCTACATCATATTTGGAGTTGAATGTGTAATATTACACTTGAATCTGAGCTTCAATAATTTTTTAAGTAAAATTGCATAAATTCTTTTCAAAATTAAGTTTTTTATTTTGTTTTCTTTATGGATAGTATTAATTTGACTAAATAAATTATACTTGATAACAATTTGTAAAAAATTATCAAAAAAAATCAACTTACTCAATTTTCTCAAAAACTATGGGTCGAAAAAAAAAAATTCTCAAAATCGATTCCAAATATTATGACGTAGATTTACTGATTTTCTGCTTGTACATCGAGTTTGTTTTTTTGTGGGTGGTTATGAGAAATGATTGTATTTTGAGAGATATATTAAATAAATAATTGATAAGCAGTTGGAATTGAATGTAGAAAGTACCAAAGATGGACTACCAAATAAGACAAGTGCTAGTAAGACTGAATAAATATGATATAAAAATACTAATTTTACTCAGAAGATTTGTATGCGTACTTCGAATATATCTGCCAATAACTAAAATGTTTTCTTATAAATATATATTATGGTATATTTTACTAAATTTATTTTGTATTTAAACAACTTTTTTTACGACTGCCAAAAAAAATTACCGGCCTAGGATATACATAATACTATAGTATTATTTATTTTTATTTTAGTAGATCTTCACGGCCAAGATAAAGATAATGTTTATCTGGATTAGTATGCTTAAGCTTATGTGGCCAATTCAGGTAATTTCCAGAACTCATTACTAAAATTGTTACATTTCAACTTCAACAATGGTCATTAAAAAGGCAATATGAAATATGCAAAATGCTATAATAATTTTAATTTTCTTCTAAAATCAGTCAGAGCTTCAGACGATATCTACAAGATTTGTTGAGTAAGAATTTTGACTGGATATAACATAACCAAGGTGCTGGTGTGACGTGTGAATGTACGAAAATGGATATTTATATATTAGTAAATAGTGGAACAATTAGAATTACTGAATATTATATATAGATTTACTATTTACAGATTAACATAAGGTCAAAAATTAAAGCTTTATTTATTATTTGTCTTGTGTTGTTTATTTTTTATTTGTATTATGATAAAAACTGTGTAAGGTATGCAATATTCTGCGTACTGCAATAATGCAAATAATTTTCCTAGTCTAACTCAAAGATATTAATTTTCATAATATGAGCTGTTTTCCTCCGTCCCTTGTCATGTCCAGATTTAGAAACAGAATGATTTAAATGTATTAGATAGTGGAAGATAGATATAGTTGTCTTTGTTTCACTGCAAAATACAAATGGAACATAAAATTTTGACAGTTCTCTTTGAAATAGTTAACTTGACACGTAGCTTCTCAGTATATCACGTCTTGAATACTAAACTGGACTATTAAAAAAGTGATAACTAAATATCTTTTTATTCTCGAAGTGATGTATTCTATTTTATTATCAATAATACGTTCAGAGCAAGGATCACCTGTATCGATACAAGCATTTATTGATCTTGTATCGACGTAAATCCACAGAAAATTTTCGATCTTTTATGATTATTTTGTATGGATTTTCGTCAATAAACATTTGTATTGACATCGTACCAACCTGTATCTATAATATGTAGATTATCAAAGTTGTGAAGTGTATATTATATGATGGTAATTGGATTACCATCCTAAATGCATCACAACTGCGTTTTAAATACTCTGTGATCGCTGTGCTGCCCTAATTATTTGCGTATTGTCAACGATACCACTGTACAAAGTTTTAAACCAAAGATTCATAGTATTTAGAAATTTTTTTTTGAGATAAAATATGTTCGCAACATTGCTAACAATATACGTACTATACTACTTGCTGTTCTTTATATATATAGTAACACCCTTGGTATCTACTGTCATTCGGCAAAGGCGATTCGGCTGGCCGGGCTGTATACTACGCATGCCTCCCGAGAGTCGCCACCAAAAACACAAATAATTACCAAGAAAATCAGTATTTGGCTGTAGCAGTGTCCGTATTTTTCAACAATGTAATATAAGTGATAATTTTTCCTAAAATTATTTAATTTATTATTATAATACTTTACAATAATGGATTCTTTAATATAAGTTGTCCCGTTGATATTTTCCACTTGTTTCTTCATATATTGTACTTTATAACATCCGTGTGAAGTTTGAGTAATAAAAAATAAATTAAAACTACTGATGACTTTTATTTTTTTATGTTTCGTTTGTTTAAAAGTGTATCAAAAAATTTTCTGTGAATGCAGGAAAATAAAACAAAATTATCAATGCGACTCGTTTGTAAATGGGATAATGAATAAGCAAGATGCGATAATAAGTCACCAATTTCATTTCTTACATGCGTTTATCCATCTTGTATCTATACAAGGTCGATAAATGCTTGTATCGTCTATACACCTTTTTCTTATGTTCTTTTGTATTGTTTTGAGCTTTTATGGCACATTTTGTTGACTGTATTAATTTGTATTCTTGTTTTGTATGTTTGTGTGCATTAATAAAGAAAGAAAAAAAAGATAATTTCGATATGGAGACACCGAGGGATCGTAGGGGTGGCGGCATCATGATTTTCTTTTGACTTGATCGATGCTGTCGCCCTCTTGACTTAACTTCACTTGGAAACTTTGGCCCTGCAATTTGCGTCCTGCATAAAATAGCGTGACTGACAGAGAGTCCCCAAGGACTCTAACAGTCGCGGGTGGAGGTGGGACGATCCCTCAGTGTACTCTACCCTGGAAGACATTTGTGTAAAATAGCCTTAAAATGAATTGACTAACATGTTTTAAGATCCGTGATTTACCATTATTTTCCCTTAGTGATGCTGTTTTGTATGTAATGTCATCACCCCTTTGAAATTCAGTGACTGATTTGTTAATACTGTTTCCAATGTGTATATTTTAAGGCAAAGGCACTGGTAACTAGCTGGAAATAAAGGTTTTAAAGAATCTCGCGGTAAAATATTTGATTTCACTTTGAAATCATTCGTTTCACAATCTTCCTCAATCCATCTCACTGAAACTAAAACGTTTTGTTTCCGGCTTGTTGCAGTTGCCCTCAACAGGCTACAGAAAGAGACTGACGCGGAGTCCTACATAAGGCAAGCCTTGATAAGGCACCTGGGGCTCTATGACGCGGAACAGGCACCTCAAGACCTCACCACGGAAGGCTACATGACCTCGCAAGACGCCTTTAAAAACTTCTTCTTAAACCCCACAGCCCGTCCGCATATCGGAGACATAAGTGAATCTCTACTTTCACACGAAATCTCTATAGACCTTCAAAATTCCAAATCTTACAAGCGATATACCTCTCTAAACCTCAAAGAGGCGCTTATAGCCGTCAAAAATGGCACCAGCGTGTACGGCGCAGCCAAGAAGTACGGGATTCCGAAGAAGACGCTGCGAAATTGGATGCAAAAGTACAATATCAAGAGCCAGTTTTCAAGGGAGAAAAAAGACGCTCGGATTCAGGATTTGATGAACGATGCAGATTTAATCAACATGGCAAATTGATTGAAGTTTTATTAAAAAATTTTACTATGGCAGTCCAAAAAAGATTCATAGTAATTAATTAATTAATTTTAGCATTCCTTTTCCAACTGCCCTAAATATTATTTTCCCCAAAGATGATTTACGAATGGCATTCTAATGAGTGTTATAAGCTCTATCTACTGTTCCAACCCGCTAAGTGATTCAAAGCTCTTTTATAAAGTTAGCGCATTATGTTATCATGTACCCTTGAACTACAAATACCGACTAAATGACAATGAAAAGTACATTAATGCCTTCATGATAAACTTTTCAAGCTGTTTCTACTGGTCCAACCCGCCAAGACATACAAAGCTCCATTCCGAAGTTAGCGCACAACAAAAACAAGTGAACACAAATAATGAAAAACCTAGCCAAGCAAATGTTTATAATAATTTTTCTAAAAATCTGTATACAACAGGTAAATTTGTACATAAGTAAGATTTTCTTATCCCTAAGAGCTATGTTTATTTTATATGCAACTTTCATTCCTTCGTACCAAAGATATTGTGACGGAATAACTTTTAATACAGAGTGTACTTATATTATAAATATATGGATAGCTATTGTAATGTTTAGATAATGTTATAAACAGTACAAAACACTATGATGAATATTTATTTTAAGTCAATTACTACATTATAATATTATACAATTAAATATTAACTCAGGAAGATCAAATGTAATGTTGACATCATAAAATCTTACTTTTATAAACTACAAAAATTCTAATACGTTTTTTCGAAGCATAAAAATAACTGTTATTTTTAATTCGGCTCCCACTTTAAACTAAAAAATTACCTCAATATTATTATAAACACGATAAAAATGAATATGATTGATTTTAAAAGATTTCAATTAAATTTTATTATAAATGTTCAGTTTCGTAAACCAACAATGACAATATGAAATATCTGTATTAAAACTCCATTTTAATTTCACAGAGTAAAAGCACAACTTAACATAATATGGTAATAATTTAGAGAAAATATTACTATACTATAGTTTTTATCCAATAAATTTATTATAACAGGCAATTTGTCAATTTGCTACTAGTCAAAATGTGTCAAAAAATGTGTTTTTATCGACTTTCTACCAAAGAATGTATTTTTATTACCTTCGAAATAAAATGAAATAATGATGTATGTAACCAAATACAATGTGTGATAAAATATAAGAAATAATTTACTGTTTTTAATAAGTGTATAAAAATATTAAGATAATATTTGTAGTGAAACATTAGAACCTCTTACATCTGATTGTGGATTATCCAACAATTGGTAAAGTTCATAATATTTTCACCGTGTGATTTAGATACCAACGCCATATTTGTAGTAGTCACCTTTTCCAATACATTTCCAGGTAAGGCAGACAGTATGCACCTTGACCTGATGAGTTACTCCATAATTGGAATATAAGAGATTCTACATGTGATAAAAAATACATGTGTGTGATTCTTATATTCTGCTTTCAAACTTTTTTCGCAGCTTCTGAGGCCAGCGTTAAAAATTTTGATGTTTTCAAAATTATATTTCAGATTTATTGACAGCCACTTCAAACTATTTTCAAGGGAAATACAAATTGCCAATGTTCCCGCTTTTGCGACATCATTATACTGGCATTATTTTTAACAAGTTGAGGGTTTAAAGCCATGCAAAATTAAATTATCTTTTGTTTTTTTTAATGAAAATGACAGTTGGCCAAAAATGACTTGCGATGTGTACCTACGCAAACTTTTAAAATACCTTTTCTCAAACTAAACCATAAGTTATCCAATTTTTTAAATACATACAGGGATGAGGTAGTTTAAGATTATTTTACGACAGACCCAAGAAATTCCAATATATAAAAGATGTCTATATATTTTTTACTGCGAAAATACGTATACTCTATAGTCCATCCAATTGTAATAACAAGTAGGAGATGTCTATAAACTTTTTAAATATATAATTGTAAGTGATTCTAAAATTAATATTTATGTAATCACTGTCATAAAAATAAATGTCAAAATATAAAAACGAATTTTATTTTATTTGTAATATACCTACCCCTTAATTTTAATGATTACATTTGTGGCTGTATTGGTTATAATCGACCCCTCTATTATACACTGAGTAAGGACGTTTGTCCCTCTTCCTCTCGCACTTTTTCACCGTATGAGAGGGAGAGAGTCCGAATGTTTTGACAGGAGTCATACTAGCCTCCGGCAGGGAAAATTCCCAGAAGATCATCGATTTCTCTTCGATTACGAGGTGCGAATGGCTGAAATGCGTGCTATTTACCGATCGGGAGACCGTTTCCTTTGACCGGGAGAAAATTTGGCTTCTTTAGTAATTATTAAATGATAATGCTAAAAGTAAAAAAAAAAACTGATCATTTCAAATGGTTTTATAAAAATTAATTTCCTACAAAACCCAAACTTAAATTTATTGTATCTCGCTTATTAATTATCCGATTTACCAACGGATTGCATCAATACTTTCGTGATTTTTAAAAGTATTTTGGTGTAACTTAACAACTTGCCGTGCTTTTTATGAGGACTAGTCTATTGCAAATCCATAGATAATATTTATGAAATTTAAACAGTAGGTTTAAGATAGGTTGGGTTTAATAAAATAATTTAAAATCAAATGGCTATTTAAAAGCAATATCCTTTATATAATAGTTATGAAATTTTATACAGTAGGTTTAATGATAGGTTAGGTTAAATAAAATAATTTAAAAATCAAATAGATTTTGAAAAGCGAAATTTGACAGTACATAATGAAGTCGTAACCCAATCGCGTATCAACCAATCACAGCTTTACGCTTTACTCTACAAACCATAGAGAAAAAATGTTTTGAAATTTTTGACAGCTGCACGGCAAGTTGTTAAGTTACCCCATTATTTTTTCTACATTAACATAAAATTTTGTTTAAAACGGAAAAATTCAGTGCACAAGCCTATACATCATGGATCTAAATACCCATACAAAAAGGGATTCGGTCTTAGCATATTATGGTGCTGAAAACAATTGCAACAGGTGCATTAGGTTTTTGAGTATGATAAAGTAAATCTCTAAAGGAAATTTGTTTTTGCAGATATAAAAATATGTCAAATTGATCAAAAAACAAAGCCTTAATTAATTTATAATGTACTTTATCACTGCTAAGTAGATAAATTTTCTTAAAATTGAAGTAATTACAATACATAGATAAGCTATTTACTTCCGTTACTAGTTATTGGTAGATCAAATAAATTTACTTAAAACCAATTAGGATGAAAGGAGACTTGTCTGGCATGGGACGTGTTTACAGCTGTCAAAATGCCGACTTTTGTCCTTAAATATCGCAAAAATAAGCACAGAAATAGAAATGAAAATAATAATCACTTTTTTTATGATAAGTATTGTTTTTTTTAGGTATTTTAAAAGTATTAATTCAACATGTCCTTAATTTAAAACATAATGTTCATTTGTGAAATATTCTGGAAAATTGCAAAACAGTCAATCATCCTTTCTCTCTTATTCTCTATTCAAATTTGTTAGATGGAAACAAAGTGATTTAAATGTATTGGATAGTGGACGATAGACAATAGTGAGTTCCTCCCAATGAAAGTGTGTCTTTTTTTCACTGCAAAACACAAATGGAACATAAAAAATTGACAATTCTCTTTGAAATCACTGGTCTAGTGTAACACATGTCTGAGTAATTAGCCATTTATTTTATACTGTCAAAATCGAAATTTCATTCTACAATGTGCATCTTGTTATTTGTTTTTCTTTCCGCAGAGTACGCCATCGCCAACGTGATGTGCGAGTACGACACGTCGACGGGTCCCCAACCCCCCGGGGGCGCCTATAACAGCCACTAATACAGCCGAGGACCACAACTACAACGCACAGAACTTGCACATTGTGGACAACTCCGAACCCCCTGCCTTCATTATCAAACAGGTATAATCATTAATTACGAAATTTAAGAGAATACTCCACCACGTGACTCGCGGCCGCTTCCTGTTCAAACGTATTTCTTAATTTTCTCCCTGGATATCGACCAGATGCGTGTTTGCATCGTCTTGTTTTTTTTATTTTGTTCATCATAATCATACCATATCCGCTCCCTCAAACTGCTCCAGGCCAAGCGATCGGCCGCTAGCTCCCGTGCATCCTCCCCCAAGTCAAGTCCACGTCCCGCAGCTCTGACGCAAACTGCTGACGAATTGTCAACAGTGGACGACCAGGACGCCGAGAACCTGATGCCTTGTAAAATAGGTAAGCACGGTTAGGGCTCTCGGGAGGCATACGTAGTATATGCCTAGCCAGCCGAAACGCCTTCGTCGGATGACAGTAGATACCAAGGGTTTCTGTGTCCGTTGCCTCACCTCTGTGTTCCTTACAAAGTCAAACCATTGCACACTTAAAATTCTTTTAAGACACCTATTCTCAAAACTCAGAAGTCTACTGTCTTGAGCCCTGGTTAGGTGCCACGATTCGCAGCTATAGAGGAGAAACAGGTGTGATGCAGAAGTTATAAAGGCGAAATTTTTTTTTAACTGAGTAAATATGATTTTGTTAAAGGATATAAATAAATTATTTAAAAAATAAGACAATGCAAACACGCATCTGGTTGATATCTAAAATGTGTGAAAAAATCATTGCTCTAATGTTAAATTCCAGGGAGAAAATCGAGGAATACGTTTGTATGGGAAAGCGGCCGTGAGTCACATGCTGTGGCTCTTAATACACAACTAAGTTTGAAATATCATAATGTAAATAAATATCTCAACACGGGTTTTGCTCAGCGAGGTATATCATTAAGAAAAAAATTATAAATCTTGTAAAAATGGAATAAATAAATAAAATTATTACAAGTTTAGGACAAAATACTTTTTTTCTATCATTACCAAGTTAGTGTATGTTTGTTTGCAGGACGACCCTCACGCGATACTAAGTCCCAACAACGCCCATCTGAACCAGCAACTGCTGGCCATGAGCCAGAAGCTGCTGGCCGCTTCCAGCCCCGCCAAGCCCGCGCTTGTCCAGCACAGCCAGCTCGGCCAGCACACGCCGCACCCACGCACACACCCTCGCGCTCAGCCACCAGACCCTGCAGCAGCACTACTTCGGCGGCTCGGACCCTGGCAACACCAAGAGGATCAGGAGGTCGGAGGTGCTCCTCAAGCAGGCTGCGGACTGCGTCAGCCGGGGGCAGACCTTCCAGACGGTGTCGGACCAGTTTAATATACCCATATCAACCATCAGGTGAATTATTTTTTTAAAATCAATCAGTATGTAAATTGCAGATGTTTCACAAACCTTTAAAATTGTTTTCCTTGAAACCATGAAAATTATCAATATTTTCATCTGGAAGTATGCATCTTGTAAGGTTAGAACCCATACAAGCGTATTATTCAATTTTTCTCCCTGTAATTTAACATTAGAGCAATGATTTTTTCACACATTTTAGGTATTGACCAGATGCGTGTTTGTGTATTTATTAATGGATATATTATATAAATACTACACCTGAAAAAAGAGTTACGTGTTGTTTCGAAACTGGTCGGGGGAGAAAGAGATTAAATACTACAAAGTGAGTGCTTCTAGCATAAATTTTCGAAATACCCAAAACCCAACCCCGTATTTGCAGATTCTTCATGGCTAGGAAGGGCATCCTGCCGCGCCGCAAGCGGGGGCGCAGCTCGGCGGCGCCGCCCCCGTCCCCCGGGGAGCCGTCGCCCCACCACAGCGCCCAGGCCCCCTCGAGCCCCACGCAGCCCCCGTACCACATGGCCACCTACAAACTGCCGGACTTCGACCTCGAGCGCGTGTCCTAATACTAAACACAGAAATGAGATAGACGGGTGGTTATTATTATGTTGAATATTATTGTTTGATCCCCACAGATTAAACGGAGTATACCACTTATACATGGAGTAGCGAAACTCGTAGTACAACCCGAAAACTGGTGAATCTACATCATATTTGAATCCAATGAATTTTGAATCTGAGCCTGAAAAAAATTTTTTTTCTTCTAAAAACATTCAATGATATTAATTTTCATAGATAAGCTATTTTCTTTCGTCCCTTGTCGTGTCCAGATTTACACAATTGTCTCAATTTCTTCTCAAACTGGCTAGAGGGAAACAGAATGATTATAATGTATTAGATAGTGGAAAACAGATATAGTCAACTTTGTTTCACTACAAAATACAAATGGAACATAAAATTTTGACAGTTCTCTTTGAAATAGCTTGTCTAGCTAACTTAACATGTCTCTGTTAGTACTAGCTTTACAAATTCATATTAAAATGCTGTTTTTGATTTTGTTTTATTATTGATAGTATGTTTTGACTAAATACAATGATATTTTGTCATTATTATTTGAACAATTAATTTGACTTACTTCATACTAAATTTTCTCTAAAACTATGGGTCAAATCCGAAAATTTTATTGCAATTAATGATTAGTTAAGTTATGAAACTATATATGTATTAAATCTACCTATGCTATGGCTAACTAAGTATTGCACTAACTGCTTAGTTATGCTGGAATAAACACTATTATTATTCTACAAAATCGACTCCAAATATTATGTAGATTCACTGGTTTCCCGCTTGTAAATTGAGTTTTGTTACACCATGTATGGACGTTATGAAAATGATAATAAATAAATTGACATCTTCAAGATTATTTTCCAAAAAAGTACTTAACTACATCTGACTAGCCAAGATAGAAAAAATGTCGACCGAGATGGTCCAGCTTGATCAGTCATTTTAGATGTAAAAAAGAAAATGCCAAATAACCTCAAATTTCTATTATCACGCCACAATACGCACAACAGCTCACCTCGGCCACCACAGAAATACTTCCCGATACAAATGTGTTGAATCGAAAATCAACAATATATTTTACTAAGATCAACACTGATTTCTGAAATTTCAAATTTTAAAAAAAAACTACATAAATGGTACTCTGTTTTGACTACTTTTTATTATCAATCAAACTCCCGACCGGGAGTTTATACTTGAGGCTTAAAGAAACAAAAACAGCAGTTTCCACAATCTTAAATGGTTGGTAATCACAAAAAAACGTTTGTTTAGTTTTGCCATTCTGCCGTTTTTATTTCAACAACAAAACTTTAATTCTAAAATTAAATGGATTAATGCCGTTTTTTTGACAAACAAATATTCTATGGAGAAAATATATAGCTTTCCAAACAAAACTGCATATTTAACTCATTTTCGACTGCAGGTGGACACTGCCGCCTTTATTTCTATATGCCTCACTTGTACCCTTGAAAAAGAGACACGTGTTGCCTTGAAACCGGGACGGAGAGTTGATTAATAATAAAAAGTAGTCAAAAAACAAATAGTTTTAACTACAAAGTGAGTACTTCTACGCCGATCTGTCAATATTTTGATCATTTTGGTTCAAAACAAACAAAATATATAAATATATCAGAGACATTTAAATCAGGTAACAAATGAGAGGAGGCTGTTTAAAAAAATTAATTTACAACAGTAGGAACTTTCATATGTATATTACTGAAATCATCGCAAGTGGAAAAAAATAGGAACATCTCTAATTTAAATATTTTTTTAATTTAATAATCTAATTTAAATTTAAAATTTTGTTGGTTTTCTTAGTTGAATGTAAATCTTCCAGCTTTCTTTTGATTTTGGAAGTTGTGTAAATATTTTAGACGGAAAGAGTGACGTACTTAATTATCTTTAAGATGTATTTATTGATTTTTTTACAGTGGCATCTCTGAATTATTAAAATGTTTTTCGTAATATACGATACAGGTTTATTTAATTTTAGTACCTACTTTAAAGTAGTTGTTTTTTTTTTTAACTTTGTGTTTTTATAATACTTTTATGATCAGTATTAAATAGGCAATTATTTAAATATTTTTGTTGAATTTTTTCTGAATCGATTGCAATTTATTCATTAATATTTTCGCAATAAGGAATTGCGTCCCATTGTTACTATTGGCAATCATTAATTTTGTATAGCTTAGTTGGACGAAGCACCGAACTGGCGATCAGAAGATCCACGCTGAATTTCTAAAGCGAATGATTATATTTTCAAGTGATTCGATGAAAACACATTGTAATAGTATTTTCATTTGTTAAATTTTATTTGAAATTTGGAAATATTTATAAGTACATATATATCAATGTAAATTTGTAAGTCAATCATAAAATTGTAAAGATGAATGGGTTTGTAGCATGAAATTTCCTGTAAATGTACAAAAATAAAGCGATAAATTGAAAAATTATCTGTCCAATCCATTCGTTAATCAGATAATTAATTAGCGAGATAGGACAATTGATGTTTGGGTCACCGGGTGACGTCAAAAATCAAACTTCAAATCATCATTACTCGCTTATTTAATCTGATTTATAAAGCAAATAGTGATTTTTTGTGTTATTTTTCCGCACTAATAGAAAATTTTGTGCTGCAAGCCTAATAGAAAGTCTAAAACTAAATTGAATAAGAATCCTTGGTGTATTTGCGAGGACAAAATATGCAATCATACGATATAATATACATAGTGCGTGCTTTATTACGTGTAATATTAGGACTTAGTGACGCGTGTACAAACTTATCGCTTATTAATGCATGTAATGATTGTGACTTGTCTTTTTATACGTATTTTATATTGTTTTTAACCAATTTGCAGACCTTAAAGATGAACATAAATCTATCTGAGAGCCAAAAAACATATTTTTTCAAGAGTCACATTTCAGTGAGATTTAGTCCACAGTTTTCTGTATTTCCCTATTAGGGGCGGTTTTATAAACATCCCTTCGTATCGTTTGCTATACTAATCAGGTAATATTCAGTAAAAAATGCATTCATAAAAAATGCAACGAGCTCTTATGGGATAAAATTAGTTTGAAAAATACAGGAAATTGGGACTAAAAATCATGTCTGCAAAATGTTTAAAACCATGCATTTAGTAATATTAAGCGAGTCTAATTTGCCAGTTCTTTTGTGATTTTACTGTGCCAGTGTTTTTCTTTATTACTCGTTGATTATTATTTTAATTTATGTCATTTTAGTTACGTTTAATATTTTTAACAGAATGTGTGTGTAGACCATTTCGATGGCATATTTCTCTACCGAGTCAACTTTAAAAAAAATAATTATACTCACCACTTGATTTAATTAAAAATGATTCATTTACCGCCTTTATAAATTATCACATTGCTTAGTACACGAAACTTTTTCAAATTTTCTTTAATTGCGGTGTCCTTCTGAAATTCGCATTTTGAGATATGTCCGTAAAGAAATAAGCCATAGATATTTATTTACGCATATATGTACTATGTTTTTAAATCTTTAGTGTTTATTGAAATAGTACGCTGATCATATTTAAGTGAAATATTCAGTTTAAAGCGCAGTGTACACATTTTTTTATCAAATATTATTTAGTATTTTCTGATCAAATTTTATATCTATCTTGAAAAACTTAATTCATATCTAATACTGTATTGGTTTTTTTTCTTTGCAAGTCCTATACAAGAAATATGAGACATGTTAAAAAAAAATTATGACTATTTGCAGGATAGTAATTTAATTTTTAGCTGCTAATATGTGCCATATAGAATTTTAATACAACCATGTTAATTTGTGATTTTTGTAGATCTTATTTTTACATTTTTAAGTGTTTTTTTTAACCATATTATTTAAGTTTTTATTGTGAATTTGTTAACACAACTTAAGTCAGTATTATAAAAAAGTGAGATAAGCATTTTGAGAAATATGATGTTGATTCTGTGATGTCAACTCTGTAGCCCATCTTTAACCCTCATTTTCTTGATAATTTCTGTACCTCAAGTATTGTTTATTACTCGTAGAAAAATAGTTCCTAAATTGTGGCATTTTGCACACTCCAAATAAATACAAAAATAGTTTTTATAACATAATATATTATGCAATTAAAAACAATTTAAAACAAAAAATACAATGTCAATCTTTAACAGATCGTATCTTTGAAAACAGTAACAATATTATTTGAAGTTGATGATTTACGACAAATCTTTTTTCATATTATGTTAATAAAATTTTTTTTCATTTAAAAATCGTCCCTTAACTACATACAAACGCCAACTATTTTATTTTTCACAAATATCTTACGAATGCCATTGTAATAAGCGCTTCAAGCTCTACTCCTGGTTCAAACTGCTAAGTGATACATAACTCCGTTAGAAAGTTACCATAATATATAAAATCAAGAAAATCTA
The DNA here is from genome assembly GCA_022494985.1 of Micrasema minimum. Lineage (NCBI taxonomy): Eukaryota > Metazoa > Arthropoda > Insecta > Trichoptera > Brachycentridae > Micrasema > Micrasema minimum. The sequence continues at coordinate 73,524 of JAGVSP010004665.1, forward strand.
AGTGCGCAAAACTTTAAAATATATTTTCTCATAATTGCAAAATACCTACATTTTACAGTAAGTTTAGGGATAAAAAGGTATCATTTGCAATTTACTTGTTTAAAATATTTGTATGTCCCTATGTCTCATTCGATAAATGTTACTATGTATTTGGATGTTTTAAGTTTATATTTTTAAATGTATAATTTATTGGATGTAATTTTCCAAATGACTGTAGCAAGCACTTCTAGTGTATTAGAGAAACATGACTAAACATATATGTAATCATATAAATATGTACTCTGGCACCAAACTATGAGGCCCTTATATTTTACTATAGAGGTAGATAGCTTTGAGTGTAATATTGATCTTATGTATACATTTTACCAGGTTCGCCAGCCGAATATAATCAACAAATTTAAATCTTATTTCAGTCTTAAAAAACAGACCATTTATTATTGACAACTTTCTCCTTGTACAATTTGTCTGTCTTAGGAGCATTTTAGACATCAACCAGATGCGTCTTATTTTTTAAATATTTTATTTGTTAAAGGAGGTATATAAATGATTAAAAAAATAAGATGATACAAACGTGCATCTGGTTGATATCTAAAATATGTGAAAAAATCATTACTCTAATGTTAAATTCCAGGGAGAAAATCGAGGAATACGTTTATATAAGAAAGCGGCCGCGAGTCATGCTCTTAAACCCAAAATTCTTTCTAATTTAGATCGCAAATATTTCTCTATAAAATCTTACACCGCAGACTCAAAAACGATATTTTCTGCAGCGGGCAAATACAGTGTTTTTTTTAAATGTATATTTATATTATGAATCAATAGGATCTCTTTTACTGGCTCTATAATATCAACGGTTGACTGCTTATTTACCTGAACTGATATTTTGGGTAAACCCATTTTTTTTTTAAATATTCATTTTATATTTATTTAGTATTATATTAACCACTTCAACAGTCCAGAAGGTCTAAAACGGAGGGAAACAACATCACAAACACCCAGGCTTGAATCACCACCATACTACAACCAGGTAACTTTGGTTTTTGTAACTAGATTAAATTCAAAGAGAGCTGTCAAAATTTTATGTTCCATTTGTATTTTGCAGTGGAAAAAAGAAAACTATCCAATACATTTTAATCATTCGGTTTCTCTCTAACAAGTTGAGATTGAGACAATGGTCTAAATCTTGACATGACACCGAAGAAAATAACCTATCTATGTGAAATGAGCATCATTGTGTTACCTAGTTTTGACAATATTAAGTAAAAAGTTGATTATATTGGACTGGCGAATGTGAAAGTTAACTGAATGTTTTATATAATGACTAGAGAAGAAAATGTAATATTAGTTTCACTGTAATAATGCGTAACCACTAACATTTAGTTTAGAGAATATAGACGATTGTATTTTGCCATATTTTTATATAGATAAACCAAAGACAAGTGAATATGTCAGATATTTTGTAGCGACATTTAGCGAGTATTATGTATGAAGAACAGTGGGTATTGTGTATGTTTATTTGTGTCATATTGCCATTCAAATATAATTTATTTTGTGTCATTTCGTCTTTTATTCTAAAGCGCACTTTATACGGGACAGAAAACTGTACCAGATAAGTTTAGATAACAAAAAATATTTTAAAAATAATACAATCCATATATTTTACATAAAATTTATTTATCACAAACAGTTATCAATAATAGTAGAGTAAATATAAGGTTTTATATTGCATTAAAGACACTTCAGTTATTTGGTTTATACAGGGTGTAACAAAACTCGTAGTACAACCCGAAAACTGGTGAATCTACATCATATTTGGAGACGATTGTGTAATATGACTTTTTAATCTGAGCTTGAAAATAAAAATATTTTTTTTTTCTCACAATAGTTTTCATAAGTTTGGCAGATTAAGTAAAATTTCTCAAATTCTTATTAAAAAAGCGTTTTTTAATTTTGTTTTCTTTATGGATAGTATTAATTTGACCAAATACATGATATTTGATAACAATTTGCAAAAAAAAATTCGAAAAAAAACTAAAAAAAGTAGTTCGTACTGAATTTTCTTCAAAAACTAAGGGTCAAATCAAAAAAAATTGACTATACAAAATCGACTCCAAATATGACGTAGATTCACTGGGTTTCCGCTTGAACATCGAGTTTTGTTACATCCTGTATAATAGTGTTTCTATTTTACTCAGCACATTTCTTATTTTTATGGGAGTTGTATCATGCTCATGTGGTGATAATTGATGTTTTTATCCAAGGACACCTAACAAGAAATTATGGTATACAAAAAATCCCTAGTTTTAGGTATAAGTGTATGAAACATGACTTTGAAATATTCAATATTTACTCTATATTAAAACAAGCCATTAAAATTTAATTTTACAGCTTGTTGGCTAATTATTAATTAGAAATCGGGAATAATTGTCAATAATGTGTTTCAAGTATTTATCTTTTATATTGTAACATTATCCCCAGAAGTGCAATTAATGCAACCTACTCCATATAAACATATTTATATTGACTGGTCTATACATCGTACATACTTAAATTAATGGTTAACAATTATCTCAGTAGGGTTAGACATTTACATTGCAAAACAACAATTTAAGTGCCTTTGAGGTATATATGAAAACAGCGCATTTAAATTATCCATGATAATAATAAAAAACTCCCTTCAGAATATTGCTCTAACCTTTAGAGGGGTAACTGCTAGTCTAAATTCAAAATGGCGACCAAATTCCGCAGTTTCGTTAGCCGCAATTTCGAATTTAAGGGAGGAAATCGGTAGCTTTTTAAAGTTAAACTTAAAAAATGACAATTAGATAGTAAAAATTGTAAGAACTTAAGTAGTAGAAAATCAAATTTAAAACAATTAAACCAGCCAGCTTACCCAGCTGTCTTTTTTTTTCTGTCAACTTTAAAATAATGACATTGAACAATAATATGATTCACCTTAAATTCAAGATGGCGGCTAACGCAACAGTGGAATCAGGCCGCCATTTTGAATTTAGACTATAGTGACCACTGAAGGTTCGAGAAATCCTTTTCAAGAAGGGAGTTTTTGTAGCTCTTGCCTTGGGCAAAACTCCAATCCTACCAGGCTAAATTTATTAATGGTAATCAACAAAAAACCAAGATATAATTTGAACAATTTTCATCATAAAATGCCTTTAATTGTAGCTGTCAGACAGCTTCTTAAATAAACCAATAAAAAATCACAAAGTTACAGATGAGCCTCTATATACGGAATAAAAGTGTTATGTCACCAAGTGTATTCTTAGATACCATTATTACTTTCCCTTATTAACACACAATGGTGCATAGGGCACTGCATTGGTACACCAAGTGCAGTGTGTCTTGACCATATTATTACATGAAGGTAAGATGGATCAGTACCAGTCCATGAAATATTAATATGAAAATCACGTGTAAATAAATATTTCATGTTGAAGAGCGATTCCGTGAATGTAGATTGTAGTAATGTATACAAACAAGAATACACTTCTTAATACAAAAATAAACTACAAAACAAACTCCGCATTTAAAATTTGTCAAAATCTTTTTCGTTGCTGAAATTGTTTTGTGTCTCCTGAACATTTTAATCAAAATTTTACATAAAAGATATTGCTCCTACATAGACAACGTATCGTCACATAGCTAACGACACCGCGCAAGTCATTTTAGTTCATATTACAGGAAAATGAATAAACTTATTTTTTTATTGAATTCAAGACAAATTTAGACTAAAGTTTTGCGGTGTTATGTGGAAAAATATTTTTAGGGGATACTTCACTTTACAAGGTAACTTTTATGAGGACTAGTCTATTGGTAAATCCGTAGATAATAGGTTATGAAATTTATACAGTAGGTTAAGATAGGTTGGGTTTAATAAAATAATTTAAATCAAATAGCTATTTAAAAGCAATATCCTTTATAATAGGTTATGAAATTTATACAGTAACCAAGCAGCGGAAGATCATCATCAAGATCATAATTTGTTTATTTTTTTTTCCGAAGAAAAAAAAAAAAAAAAAAAAACAAAAGAAGAAACAAAAGAAAAATTTTCTTACACGAGAATTTTTAATTTCAATTAAAATTCCCTGAGGAGTTGGAGAGTTTAGGCAGGACCGAGCAACCCTCAAACAAGAAAGGAATCTAGAAATCTGCAGGCGGTGAAGGGACCAAGCAACGGAAGGCGACTACAGAAGTCAGCACGCCACGGGACGGAGACCAAGAGGCGGAAGCAGGCCAGACAGCTTAAACTTCAGGGTTCAGCACACCGCCGGACGGAGCACGATCGGCAGCCAGAAGCGAGGAACCAACAGCAGGCAGCGGCAGAGGGATACCGAGGAAACGTTATGAGCTAAGTACCTTGTGTGTTGGTTATTTCTCATTCTGTCTTCTGTGGGTAGTCGGGAGGTAATATGGAGGGAATCCGGATTGAGCCCTTTGATCATCGCGCGTGGACGATTGGGGTATATTCAAAGTCCGGTTACTCCAATACTTTGTGGTCTGTGATGAAATCACGGGATTAAAGAAAAGAGGAGTCCTCTTAAATCTTTTAGACAAAGATACTTTCAGTTTAGTAGTAAATTTATGTATTCCGAAATTGGTTACTGATGTAAGTTTTGAAGATTTGATCGAGTTATTAGAACAACATTGTAAAAAAAAACATTTGTGTTTTCGAAGAGAGGAGCAAATTTTATGGGTTACAACAATTACAAAACGAAAGTGTTAGAGATTTCGCGGTAAGATTAAAATCAGCAAGCATGGATTGCGATTTTGGGGCTAGGCTTTTTGATAATTTGAAAGATTTATTCGTGATCGGATTAAAAGATAGCAGAAAAAAAGAACGTTTATTTTTAGAGGGAATGTCTCTAGATTTTGAACAATGTATTAATGTAGCGGTCACAATTGAAGCATTAGAAGTCAGGGAATCCGTCAAAGTAGAACCAGTTTTTCCAATTAAATAGTCAGAATAGGACTCAAGCGTACGAAAAAAAATATCGAAGTGAATCTCCAAATAGATTTACTGCGCGAACAGTAAATTTACGGGATCAATCACATAGCGGAAAAATTAGTGGTACTAATGAAGAGCGGACATATCGTAAACCAGATAGGAATATTTTATGTAATATTTGTAGGAAGAGCGGGCACATACAAGATAATTGTTATTTGAGAGACGCAATCTGTTTTCATTGTAATAAGAAGGGACATTTAAAGAGATTTTGTAGATCCAAAGAGATAAATGTGGTTTTATCTTTGACAGAAGAGATAGCTAACATTGAAAATCCTTTCATGTTAGAAGTAAAAATAGGTCATGAATATTTAATGGCACTTATAGATACAGGGTCAGGTGCGTCACTGTTACCCATCGAAGTAGTCCGTGAATTTTACGGAGAACAAAATATGATTGACGAAGCGAGACAGTTAAAAGCATACAACAATACACCGGTTCCGATTATTGGTAGTTTGAAATTACCAGTAAAGTACAACAATTCAGAAAAATATTTGGATTTTATTGTGGTGGATTGCGGTACTAAAATTATTCTAGGAAGAGATTTTATTAGTGTATTTCAGTTAAGTTTAATGTCAATTGCACAACAAGAAAATAGGGACGATAGTTTTACTATTCATAATTTATCAGATCAAAAATATACTACGGATAAACGGGTGGAAAATTTAATCAAGGAATTTCCAGAAGTATTCACCAACGAGTTAGGTAAATTCAACAAATATGAAGTAAAGTTGAAGATTAAATCGGGAGCAAGTGGCTTTAGTGCAAATGCTAGACCAGTTCCATTCGCATTACGAGAAAAAATCGAACACGAATTGAGGCGTATGGAATTAGAAGGTATTATAACGGCTATCGAAACTAGCGAATTTAGTTCACCTATTGTTCCAGTTATTAAGAAAGATGGATCAATTAGGATTTGTGGCGATTACAAAAGATCTTTAAATTTAATAACGATAGTGGATAAATATCCGTTACCAAGGATAGAAGAAGTATTACAAAAAATCCAAGGAGCCAGAATATTTACTAAATTAGATTTAAAACAGGCATATTCTCAGCTAGTACTAACGGAAGAAAGTAGAGATTTAACGACAATCGCGACACACATAGGATTATTTAGATATAATAGATTAGTTTTTGGTATAAACTCGAGTCCAGGTATTTTTGCAAGGACTATATATAATTCCCTACAAGGATTGAAGGGAGTAGTAGTATTTTTTTTAGATGATATTTTAATTTTTGGAGCTGATAGTGTAGAATTAGATAAAAATTTAAGAAGTGCATGTGAGCGCTTACGGAAGGTTAATTTAACAGTAAACGTATCAAAATGCGAATTTTACCAAAAACAGGTAGAATATTTAGGTTATTTGTTGAATGAAGACGGGATACGGCCGACTACAGGAAAAATAGAAGCATTAAGTAAGGCACCTCACCCAAGGGATGTGAGTGAATTGAGAAGTTTATTAGGACTTGTAAATTTTTTTAGGAATTTTATTCCTAATGCGTCTTCAATTTTAGATCCAATGAACAAATTATTACGGAAAGACACAGATTTTCAATTTAATACGGAATGTGTTCAAGCATTTAACAAAGTTAAAGAAATATTATCGAGTGACGCAGTTTTGATAAATTTTAGGGACGACATTCCGGTAAAATTATATACAGATGCATCTACAACAGGACTGGGAGCAGTATTACAACATAGTTTTCAAAATGGAACTCAAAGAACAATAGCATATGCATCGCGATCTTTGAGTGATGCTGAGAAAAATTATACAATTTTAGATTTAGAAGCAACGGCAGTCATATTCGCGGTAAAGAAATTTTTTCAATATTTGTATGGTAGGAAGTTCATACTTGTGGTGGATAATCAAGCACTTATGAGAATTTTTGGGGATAAAAAAAACATACCTATACTAGCGGCGAATCGTCTACAACGTTACGGGGTAATATTATCAGGTTTTGATTTCACAATTGAGTATGTACCATCAAAAGACAATTGCGCAGATTTTTTTTCTAGAATGCCTCTAGAAAATAAGTATAATGAAACAGAAAAATGCGAGTTAGATATAATCAGTTATATAAATACATCAGAATATAACATAAATTTTAATACAATAAAAACAGAGTATGAAAAAGATTCTTTGTTAGTGGAAGTCGGTAAGTTTTTAAAAAAAGGTTGGCCTAACAACATAAATAAAAGTAGTGAATTGTGGAGTTATTGGATAAAAAGAGAGGAATTATCAATTATGAATGATTGTATATTTTGGAATCATAGGTTAATAATACCTACAGATTTAAGGGAGAACGTAATAGAATTTTTACATCGTTCTCATTTCGGGTTTGCTAAAACTAAAGGTTTGGCGAGAGGCTACTTCTGGTGGCCAGGTATTGATAAAGATATAGAAATTAAAGTATCAACATGTCAAAAATGTGAGGAAAACCAACAATCTTTTCCTAAGAGCACACTGAAGTGTGGCCTTTCGAGAAGAATGTATGGAGCAGAGTACACATAGATTTTTGCGGTCCAATAGTAGGAAAATATTTTATGGTAGTTATAGACTCAACTTCAAAATGGTTAGATTTAGTAGAAATGAAACGTATAAATACTAGTGAAACCATAAGTGAACTGAGGAGAAATTTTTTCTTATTTTGGAAATCCAGAACAGTTGGTAAGTGACAACGGGACAGCATTCTTAGCGAAAGAATTTCAAGAATTTTGTAATATAAACTGTATTAAACATGTAACATCACCAATTAACCATCCTCAAAGTAATGGTTTAGCAGAAAATGCAGTTAAAACATCAAAATTATTTTTAAAAAAAATATTGATTGAGTAATGGAAAATTTAAAAATAATTATCAGGAAAAAATAATAGAATTTTTAATAGATTACAGAAATACTCCACATTCAACTACAGGTTTGGAACCTAGTACAAGTATATTTGGAAGGAGGTTAAGGTCGAGTTTCGATAAACTCATTCCATCAGGAGTAGATAGGGGAGAGAGGAGAGAAGTAAGTAACGATGTTATCAAAAGAGTTCAAAACATTCAGGACAAACAAAAATCTTATTATAAAGGTCGTCAAAGAAAATCATTCGAAATTGGTCAATTTTGTTTAGTTAAGGATTTCAGGGTAAATAATCACGAAAGTTGGAAAAGGGGAAGAATCTTTAAAGTATTAGGAAAAAATGTATTTTTAGTAAAAATTTTAGAAAATAATTTAATATGGAAAAGACATATAGATCAATTGGGAAGAATGAATGTGTCTTTTGATAATTGTGCAGAGGATTTCCCACGCGTCTCTGAGACTCAAAGTGGAGTACCAGCAGACGAGTTGGTTATCCCTGGTTTCGCGACCGGAGGGCTTAATGATGGATTTTCTTCCAGGTTACCTCAGGATGAACCCGTGCCCGTGGAGGACGGACCTTGGAGAGATCGACTGCGACCCCGACCACCGATACCTCCAAGGCAGGGAGATACCAACATATAATGTACAAAGGCGTTGCATTATATACTCCGCGTCGTAGGTTATATCAATTTGCATTATATAGAGTCTTGATATAATTAGGCAGCTTTAGATTTTAGTGAGGAAAGTGTGATGAAGCTGAAAGTAATTCATTACAGATAGGTTGGGGTTAAAATAAAAACATATTAGAATTGGAGAATGTATAATTAGCTGAACCTTTGATTCGAAAGAGCTTTTTGTATAAGAAAATCCTCGATCTATAATATATTTGCCCATGTTATACGCTAAAAATACGATAAACAACGTAACGTCGAGGCGTTTGTGGTATATTGAGAGTTCAAAAAAATTACAGTGGAAAATCCCCTATACAAATACAATCGACAAAAGAAAAACTTAATTAGAGATTTGTGAATTACATTAAATAGTGAAAGATGCTATTTTTACGACTTACGCATGTTGTTACTAAAAATATAGACTTATCTATCGTATTTACCAGCTTAAAATATCGACAACCTGTCAGTGGTTTTTTCGACCGGACGCTCCGTGTCGAATCGGAGACCTAGTATGGAAAAAAATGCCGAAAATACAAACGCAAATATGGCCGTTAAACAAGATTTCGCTGCTTAAATATGTGCTCAAAAGAACGGTATAGAAGTCATTGCCAGCAAAACCCATCGCGAAGAAAAGTCGGAATTCGAGTCGCGCTTTTGATAACGAAAAAAGCAGATATTATCTTATTGTATGAAGAAATGGCCATTTCGGAAAAAACGCATAAAAACGCATTCTAAGAGCCAAATTTTCTACCGTCATAGGAAACGTCTACCGAGGTAAAGGCCTGGAGTATATAAACGATTGCACCTGACGTAATCATATGAGAAATCTATGATCTTTTTGGAAAAATTCTGCCGGAGGCTAGTTATGTCACCTGTCAAACTTCGACTCTCTCCCTTCTGCATACGGAGAAAAGTGCGAGAGGAAGGAGGACAAACGCCAATAGGGTGAATAATATACTAGGTCAATATCACATTATAAATACATGATAATTGATGAGCCCAATCCCCCAAGATTTTGTCAGACAAGGTCATCATACTCGTGTATCCAGCGTAGCTGTTTCCTTTATTCACTGCGTGAAGGGTCGGGTTCTGTACACGATGACGATTCACGTTTTGTCTATGATAGTAATTTGGAGTGAAGACAGATGGAGTCATAGATAAGGCATTACACACGAGATTAATCAACTGAAAAATATACACTTCTTCATTTATTGATATTTATGTAACTATTCCGAAAAAAATAAATAAGAAATAGAAAATCCTAGTAGAACTAAAAAGCTTAAATCATAGATGAAACACTATATTTTACATGAGAAATTGTAGAATCTAAATCATATCGTAACATAATCTAGTCATCCAATTATACGCAGTAATGTACTTTTAAAGTGCGTGATTAATGACAAGTCGATCGTGGAAGTAAACTCACAAATATGGCCACACAAAACCGGTTTTTCACCATTTAGTGTCATATTCAGTGACTTTTTAAATAAATTACTTTTATTAAATTCTAGGTAATATATACTACACTGAACACGAGATATGTTGTTTCACCAGTATTGTCCTCATCACTGCTTTTTTAAACTCACTTATTTCGACGCATGACAAGAATATTATCCAATAACATTGAACAACGAAAAATGGTAATTTACTCCAGTATGAGTCCTCTATGCACTTTTAAATATCCTTTTTTAGAACAAGAATAGATAACACTATTGAACACGAAAAGGGTTATCGCACCCAGTAAGTGATAGTCGCTCAGCATGATACTTTTAATGCAGTCCTTTTTTAGATAATCACATGAAATAATTTGCACATTTACACGAAAATCGTTTTTTCACGTGTGTGATATACCATGTCGGACTTTTTACCCCGACCCCATACATTGGGAACAAGTATATTTAGCACATTGAACACGAAAATGTGTTTTTCACCAGAATGCTCCTCATATGCTTTTTAAACTGCCTTTCAAACAAGAATATTACACATTGAACAACGAAAAATGGTTTGTTTCACCAGTATTGCAGTCCTCTGGATATCGCTTTATAAACTGCCTTTTCAGAACCAGTATCTATTCTAACACATTGAACACAAATGTTTTATCACCATATGGGTCTCGCATATGCTTTTAAGTCTGCCTTTTTCAGAACAAAAATATTCCCACATTGAACACGAAAATGTTATTCTCCAGTATGTGTCATTATCATTTGCACTATTTAAATTTCCTGTTATAAGAACAACGAATAAAGTTATATCACATTGTACACCGAAAATGATTTTCCACCATGTAATGGTTCCTCATGTTGCCTTTTTATAAGACTGTTTAGAGAACAAGTATATTTATACACATGATAATCCGATATGGTTTTCTCCCAGTTATGTTGTCCTCAATGCTGTTTTAAATACTGTTTTAGAGACAAGAATATATACACATTGAACACGAAATAACCGTATATCACCCAAGTCTTGTGTCCTGACATAAGCCTTTTTAAATGTAGTTGGTCATTAGAGAACAAGAATATTGACACATTGATGCACATGAAAATGTTTTTCTCCAGTATGTGTCATTAATGCTTTCATGCAAATAACGGTTTACGTTTTGCAGACTTGCCAAGAATATTTTACACATTGACACTAAATTGGTTTTCTCCAGTTATGTGTCTCATAGCAATTTTTAAATATCTTTACAGAACAAGCTTAATTATGCTATGTTTTGGTAAAGAAAATGTCTAAGTACACCGGTTGTTTTTCATGTACTTTTTAAATGAGTACAAAACAATACAGTAAATCATTACGCGCGTATTAAACACTAATATAACCAACACAACGTCCCATAACGAACGCCAACGGCTGTCTCTTTGAATTTGAATTTTCACTTTTGCAATGGAGAAAAAAGTCTATTTGTTGTGTTCTGAAGTGCAGTGATAAATATTCGTCAGACACATTTTCCCTTCGTTTTTAAGAACATGACTGCTTTTTCTTCCGAGAATGGCACTGAGATCGAGAATCGATCTTCTAAGAACGACAAAAAATAGAAACGAGATTGCTTGCTGCAATCGCCATTTTTCCAGTTTCTTCCCTCGAAAAAATGAGGTTTCACTATTTTATTGACGACGCCCCAGATTATCATTTGCCTCCACAGATTGGTACCTTTCCCAATCTAACATAACTAATCCAGATCAGTGTAAAGTATATTACAAGAGACAACCAAAGAAATAAGTGACTACTCTGAAATATGACAGCCGCCGCAAGTGGTAGTCACGGATTGTCACCTAGATTGATGGCAATTTATTATCTTTGTTGCGAGTTGCGATTTATCCAAAAAATGGAGACAATACGAAAAGAAAAGCGTCTAATTATCGTTGAAATTACTATTTACAGTGAAAGTAACGCTGAGACCCAGCTCGCTCGCAAACTTCGCAGAACTTTCGGTCCGCGAAAGTGCACCTATTTTATCAACAATTCCGAAAAGATGGTTTTCCCCCCCCCCAAAAATTCACTGACAACTGGGTCGATAAGGACTAGTAAAACTCATTGTGTACCTGCCGGCCTCATGAAAACATTATCGCGAATTGCTGCTTGTAAACCGAGAGTGTCGCAAAATGGCCCGAAAACATCAATTCGGCAACATCAAATTTCACGAAGCACGTCCTGTACCTTATTGTTCAACTTGATCAGTCCCAGTTCCTTTCTCACGCACATTAAGTGAAAGCCAAAAATCTGATTATGCTGTTGCGAACGCTTAACCTGTGCTGAGTGGGGAATTCGTTCTCCCACTCTAAAAATTCTGTTACAGGGTGCCTACGTGGTTCAGGTTACGAGACCCTGTCACCAGCCAAGCTCTCTCGCCTCCTCCCACATCAGGCCTGCACCCATCAGCTCCGCCGAATACAACCGTAGGATGGTCATCGACGGTCTGCCAGGACGGCGGGATCCTGCAGGCGTAAATCGCCGCATCTTCAGGACTCCAGTTATTGGAGGTTACTGCGTCCGTTCCCTAACTTCAGCGTTGGTTATGAAGTCAAACCACCTAATGCCTAGAATCTTTTCTCAGACACTTGTTCTCAAAGCTCAACAAGCGAGCATTCTGAGCTTTTGTGCGGTGCCAGGATTCGCATCCATAAAGGAGCACCGGCACAATACAGGAATTAAGTCAGATACAGAAATTATTGATTTGTGCTTAAGAAAAAAAAGAAGAAAGTATGTATGTATGCACGATGCACGTGCATATATATGTATGTTTTAGTTTTTTATTGTTTTTCTTTTTTGTTTGGTTTTCTTTATTTTTATTTTTATATACTGTAGAACCTTATGACAAAACTTGTGTTAGTTTTATTAGGACTACTGTAAAATTATTTCTCACAATAAATAAAAAATAAAAAAAACTCGGCATTTTTTTTCGACGGAGTATAAACTGGAATTACAGACAGCACGCATCGTGTTGAAGGTTGCTCCAGCAATTCCTAGACTTATTGCACATGAACGGGTCTTTTTGGTATTTATATTAAGACCCAGGCGCGCGGAGTTCTCTTGTAACCTGTCGATAATCCCCTGAACATTGCTGACGTTTTCTCCAGAAGGACCGCATCATCAGCATATTCTAGGTCGCACAGCCTCAGATTAGGGCTCATTGTTATACCTCGGTCAGGTGGTATTGACTTGCATAAAATGAAGTCCATTAAGATGATGAAGTGGAACGGTGCAAGGACGCAGCCTTGCCCGCAATACCTATATACAGTAATTTTATGTAAGTACTTATAATATTATTTTTAAGTCCATATGAATTATTTTTGTGAAAACCTTTGATTGGTTTATTTAGTTTATTTATTATACTTTGTTATTTATAACTGTTGGTATTCCAATAAATTAAAATAATAATAAAATAAATATCAATCGGCTGAACACATTCTGTGAAATTGTACTCTCATAGATGACACCAGAGACGAGATGTTAAATGTTTTGATAGGTACCCCTGTCCCATTACCTCATGGTAACTCCCACATGTAGTAATATTGGTCACATGACCAGCGTGGAATGTGGATCTGATTGACAACAATAATAATTTTGCTTTATTCAAACGGTTTGTCGGAATCTGGGTGTCGCGTTAGGAAATCCTCAGGGTCGCTGCATGAGCTGCTCCTGATGCGCGCTTACTTCGGCTTGGACTGTGCTTCCTTTTAAGCGGAAGGCACTGCGTGTATGTGCTGTCCCCCCCTAGCGGGGTTGGTGTTATGGACCCTCCTCTCTCCGTCCACTGGGAAGTCTTCTATTGTTACTTTTGTTTGTTATTTCTTCTATATATTATACATATTTTATTTTAGCCATTCCGTAATGATTTTGGTGACTTTTTCCTTGTTTTCGTATTAATATTTATTTGTATTTTGTATTTTTTTTTGTAAATAAATACGGAGATTCTGAGGGGGGTGACTTTTAACAAGGTGGGATTAGTATCGCCCTAGTGGGCAGTGAGAATATTAGGGTAGACAGTAAAACACATTATATTTAAACACATTTTTATATTTTTAAATATATTATGCAATTTCATACTTTACAGATAGTAATAATTTTTCATAAATAACCTATAGAAATAAATAAAAACACAACAATTCTATACATAAATACGCTAAAATAATTATCAATGTGACTTTTGCTATAGATTTTAGCAATATTATATACACACATGAATATTCTATGGCAACAATGACAATGACACATTATTTGGTTGTTTAAAAAAATACAATGTTGACAAAATTTTAATTTATTAAACAATAAAATATTTACGTTATAATAAAACAATAAGCTGACCAGCCAGACATTGTTCTCCCTTTCTTGGTAGGGGGAGCGATGAGTTTGATTTGGTTAATGACAGAAGAGGTCGTTGGTGGAGCATTGTCTATGACAATCGAATATACTGGGGAAATATAAATTGCTTTAAGAATATAATAAAACTTATCGCAATTTTTTTTCTGCTATTGCAGAAAAATAAAACATAAAATCACAGAGCTATCGGTGCACTCCGTTCGTAAATCGGATAATTAATAAGCGAGATATGTTTTGCCATATAATTAAAACGTGGAACCAAAATGGCAAAATATCCTGATAAATTAAAAAATGACAAACCCGTAAAAAAAATTCTCATAGCATTCGTACATTTTTAAAAAATCGGTCACGGTAATGTCCTAGAAAATAGTTTTTTTAAAAGTATAAAACAATTAATCATGTAGTAATTTTTTTGAAACTTTATTTGGCTGTCAATAAATTCAGAAATATAATTTTGAACGCTTTGGTGCGAATGTATTTGTCCAAAAATAGTTATAATGTGAATACTGATTAGCAAAAGTAAGCATTTACAGGATATATTTTCTGTCAAAGTATAAAAGTAAAATTCACATGACAAAACGAATTATTGAATTTATTTATGAATAAATAAACAAGATACACTCTTTTCAAAACATTGAATAATTTAGTACCTATTTAATTTTATAATTCCTAATAAGCATTGGACAATTTTTATATGAACTTCAATGAACACATTTTGTTTTGAAATCACAATTTAAACACATTTCAAGAGTTTTATTTGTTTTACGAATGTCATAACTTTATTTTATATAAGGCCCTATACCTATGAAATGATTCCTCAAAAATTTGATTTAAATTCAAATAATATTATATCATATATAGCAAGGCTGCATCTCACATATTTGTATCTTTGATTTCTGGTAGGATTAAAAATGGGGAGGTAACTAACAATAAAAATTAGGGTAGGATTACAGATATCATTGTAAATTAAGCCAGCTCTTTGAGCAGGTTAGGGTGAATGTGTTTATAACAATCTTAGAGCCGAGACAGTGATAGGGGCAATGAAAGCATTTGGTTGCGTATATAACCTTCTTTTTCCGCTATTTTCCAGTTAAAACAGGATCTGTTAAATCTCGCGGATTACCTTAAAAAATTGGTAGAGTTGTCCTGGATAGAAAATATACTCAATAGTCTTTAAAACAGTGTAATGAAAGGATAGGGCTTTTATTGTAAGAAGCCTTGTTAAAATTGTTTAAAAATAAAATACACCGATTCTGAATATGAGGAAGTTGTGAGGCAACAGACGCAGAAAACACTGTCTTTACCAAGTTGATTCAGCAGGCTGGATATTCTACGGATATCTTCCTCCAGACCATGTTAGAATATTATTCATTAGATTCCCTAGTCCTGCATAATCACTGCTGATAGTTCAAGGCAGTTTATGTCCAAACCACGAAATGCGAACCTGACGAGAGCGTAGCTTGGAATATATGGATGACATATGCTCCACATAGGTCAGAGATTGAGAAATAGAGTAAACAAATATTGTGACTGTCAAAATGATTTTGAAAATTTTTAAAAACGATTTTCCATGCAAAGCGGGAATAAGAGTGTTATTACATGCGCGCATCAACGTCGATTGACCTTCAATGGACGATCGACGTTGATCGAAACAGTGCAGCGAATTCAAATTATTTATCCAAAGTAGTAAACTGGAAACCATTTATTTTGACTTAAAACTGCGTATTTTCTTAAGTTTCAATTTGTTAAAAAGCTGATAGTTCCTAAATTAATATTAAAAATAAAAATAAAACATGTATACAAGACTAGAAGTATTTATTTTTATACTGTCAAACAATATAAAACAAAATAAATAACATGGTAAGTAATTTGAGGGGTTCTTGCATAAAAATTCATAAGAATACAATAACAACATTTAACAAATACATAGTTAAGATACAATTATTTACATTCAATAGAGCATTTGTGACATCAAAAATATTAACAGAATTTTTATTTTATTTAAAATGTATAAAATTCTTTAACAAAAGTCAAAAAAAATATTTATACAAAATTAAATCATATTATTAATTATTACATAACTTTATTGGTTTTACTGTACACAAAATTAATAAAATTAAAAATAATAAATATTTTTTTATTTGTCTGGTTGAGATTTTAACCCAAGGCATTGTGTATTTTAGCCCAATGAGACCTACACTACTTGATTATTTAAATAAATTTTTGGATCGGTTCCTGATACGTTTAACGGTGCATATGGCACTGTAACTGTACACCAAGTGCGGTGGATTTTGATCTTTATTACAAAAAGGCAAGATGATCAGTCTTACGCTTCAGTGCCAGTCTAAATAATTTTGAAGTCATTAAAAATTTAAAAAATCAGGAATCGAATCTGAGACTTCACGCATTGCAGCCAAAAGTTCTAACCACTATGCCACGGTGGACAAGCAATCTCTCTTTCTCTTATCCGCACCCAATGGTGGTTAAAAACCATTTTGTAAATTTAAAACATGAAAAAAAAACATTTTTTTCAATTATTAATGTATGGTGTTATTTTAATTTAAATTAAAATGTTTTAAAAACCCCTCAAATATTGCACAGTTGAAATTACTCACAACTTACAATAAATGTACCTACATTGAATTCAAATTGTTGAAAAATGACATAGTTAAATCAACGTTTCAATAAATAAATAAATACATTGGGTAAAAGTTATGCATTCTGGGGACGTGTAAATGCAAAATAAATATTTTAAAATTATGTTATGCGAGTGGAAAAATTCCGGTGCATTTTGAGTAGACATATCGAGTTGTTTAGATCTGTTTCAACACAAATCTTAAAGTTATTGAGATTCATAACAATATAATGCAAATATATATAATATATTATAACAAAACATACTGTGTTTTTACATATTATTTGAAAAAAAAACTAATCAAGGCAAAATTGTAATCAAAACACCTTGCATTTAAAAAATTGTGTTAAAAAGAGGATTCCAGTTTTTGGCCTGCTCTGATTTTCCATACAAACATAGTTCTCAATTTTCTCTCTGAAATTAAGCACTAGAGCAATAATTCTTTCACACGTTTAAGATATCTACCAGAGGTTTGTTAGTATCGCTGTTTTTTTAATATTTTTATAGTGTATTTCTCAAAAGAGATCAATTATTTAAAAAATCAAGCGATACAAGCACACTAACTTCTGCGTCACGATCATTGATGTATCTACAGGTAGATATATTGTACTTATGATGTGTATATGACGGCAATCTTTTAAAACAGAGATGTTTTAACGACAGACGTAATATATGCGTCACAATATATAATATATTGGTGATCACAGTGCTGGTCGATATCTAAAATGTGTGAAAAAATCAAAGCTAAAGTTCAGTGAAAAATCCGGGGACTATGAATGAATAGAGAAATGGCCGTGGACCAAGTGTCTTTTTAAGGAGCTCAGGCATGAGGCAACGTACGCAGCAACCCCAGGTGGCAACTGTTATTAGATAATGGCTATTCAAGTAGATATACTATGAATGCCAGGTGCCTATATCAGGGTCCCTAGTCCTGGGCAACTGACGCTGATAATCAGATTAGATAAGGTAGATTGCATTTTGCCTCGAATATAAATGACATTTTAAAGAAATATTGCATCGCATTTTGGTCATACATACAGCTATTGGTAAAAAAAAGTAGCAAAATGGTAACAATTATTTAAATAACATTTTTATAATAAATAATATATCTAACAGAAAACGACAAAAACTTATTTAAAAACATTATAATTTCATATTGTTACATTCTTAATTTTTACCGCCTCAACAGGCCAGGGGGCCCAGTTACTAACGAAGGTGAACGAAATCACAGAACACCCAGGCTTGAAAAAAACCACTACTAATTTTTGTAATCTCACCGGGAACAAAACCCGAAACCTCCGTGGTGCAAGAGCATCATATTAGGGTTGTCTTTTTCATACCAAATTAAATATTAAAGTTAAAGTATGGATTTCGAACACAGAAATAGATGCGTGTTTGCTAGATTTTAGAAAAAAACTATTTTAAATTAAACTATTTTGGGTTTTACCATGCTAAAATATTACCTACCCGTTGTTATTATGTGTTAACTATGTATCGCTTAGCGGGTTGGACCAGTAGATAATGCTTGAAGAGCTTATTAAAGTGGTATTACATAAGTCACTTCTAGGTAAATTGAATCAGTAAATCGGTTTTAATTTGCGACAGTACAGTGGAGAATTTTCAATATGCTTTTCATCGCTTTCTGTTAAATACGAAAATGTAATCGATAACATTGCAGGCGATTTTCTGCGTCACTGAGAACGTACAAGAGTACGCAGTGACGCAGTCATAAATTATCATTTATATAAATCAACAAAGGTACATTCGTACGTACGTAAAATATTTGGATTAAAACACATAAAAATTTTGCAATTTTACGCATTAAAAACAAACGCAAAAGTTTTGACTGTAAAAAAATGTAATATGGACAGTGTTGACAGACAAAATATAAAAACAAAAATTAATCTTTCTCGTCTGGATTGTCGATATTTACACCGTGCGGCTGTCAATTGTCAAAATTTAGTAAGTGATTTAACAGAAAATGTTCAGCTGCGGTATTCTGAATAAAGTTTCTTCAATGTAATCAATTTTAGACACACCCTGTTCCGGTCGATAGGTAATAAATTGGGAATTACATATTATTTAATGTGGCCACATTAATAATATGCCACATCCTCTCTGCCTACCCCTACAGGGAAATGGCGTGATGGTTAGTTAGTTAGCCACATTGCCGTTTTCCGCTCGGCAACACCGTTGTCAAAAGTCAATATAACCTATTTTATGCAGATGTTTTTAAGAATTACGTCATTTTATGATGTTTTGTGGGATGCGTAGACGTAGAGAGCCATTGTACTCTTCTTTGAAGCCACAAATCCCAAAAATACAGCTAAATTTTGCTACACAATAGGGTTCTTCCCGATAGCATGAATATCCTTGAAAACGTTATAAATATTTAAATTAAATTTTTACAATTTTACGATATAAAACACAATGATCAAAAATTTTGTTTTCATTTATAAATTGATGTTTTAAAAACACGAAAATACGAATGATTTTTAACGCCCGTTATTGGCTAATGACGTCATTCCCGTCCACCGTGAAAGGCGTGAAATTCATTCCGTAGTGAGCGCCTATATTGCTGTGACGTCACACCGCATGCGCCATAAATGAAGGATTTTGCGAGCGATTTGAAAAAGCGCTATTTCAAACCGCGCTAGAAAATTCATGACATTGTAAAAAAAAAAAAAAAAATCCCCTGATATTGTAATTTTTCAATCAATTTTTATAAATAAAAAAAAAAAAAATCGGAAAGAACCCAATTATACATGATAAAGTAACAATTGACCGAAAATAATGTAATTTTAACAGAATACGGAAAAATGTAAAAAACCGTGTGATAACCAAAGAGAACAGGAGGAAAGATTAAAGATATATTTAAGCGTGGGTCACATTAGTTTAAAAACCATATGAAATAAATACATTCTTTCAAAAGTCGGTCACAGCATTTCCCTAGAAGATAGTTAAGTATATGTTGTGATAAATTTTTTAAACATTGTGACGTCGATAAATCCGGAATATCATTTTGAAAACACCAAAATTGGCCTCAAGCAAAAAATTAACTAACCAACTTGTATCTTGTATTTACACCGTCCATACACCATTTTTTAGACAAATTTTCAAAACTTCCGCGTTAGTCATATTGGATTAGACCGTCCGGGGCAGATTGACGTCGGAGGTGCGTCGCTCTCGCCGGGGGGGCGGCGGCGGGCTAGCGCTAGTACAGCGCGCACGGCGACTTGTTACGCTAGGACGAGGCTGCGCCCTCCGACATCTCGTAAAACAGGACGTACGCCTCCGACGAGCAGACGTTCTTGGAGGATATCGGCGAGACCCTGGGGGAGAAGAATTATATCAGTATTTTATTTTCGTGTGTAAATAGGTGTTTAGAATGCAAACAACCGAAATCATTGTTTCTTAACCGGGGCGCCAGCGCCCCTTGGTGGGCGTTTTGGAGGTCTGTGGGGGCGTTTTTAAATTGTTAACATTTAGGGGGTGCATCAGAAGGTCGAGTGAGCATTGTATCAATTAGAAAAAAAGCTTATAATCGAGCTATGCACATAATAGACTTTCTTTAGGCGCTTTGATTTTTCAAGTTCTGTTAAATAAACTACCTACACTTTAAAGCACAAAAAAATTTAACTGAGGCATAATACTCAATCAATATCATGGTTTTTTCTACCACCGTTTTTTAGATATTCGTAGAAAATGAGAAAAAAGAGTTTCGTTATTAAACACTTTTTCAAAAATGTGTCACTTTTTACGTATGTGTTCATTTTTTTGAGTAGGAAATCCATTGCATAAAATACATACAGGTATGTGCCTACATAAAGAAAAGTGTAAATTTAAAGTTTTTTAGGATAATGTTACCGTGGAAATGGGGGCGATTCTTTCAATAGGGTTAAGAAACATTGACCTAAATTGATCCCAATAGCAGAAGATCCCATACTAAAAATTTCTATATTTAACAATGTTTGGCCTATAATAACAAATTAAGTTATACTAAAAAAGAAATTAAGGACACATTTTGCGACACATCTTTCTCGTAAATAATAACATCCATTCCCTAATTCCCTTTCCTTTATAAACATAATTTATTTGTGTGTGTATTTGATTGGACTGTTTTGATTTTTTACAATTCCTCATTTTACTTTCGATAGTAAAAAAAATGTGATATGCAGGTCGTGTACAAAATAAATATATTACCTGGAATCATTGTATTCATGCCACTCTCCGTTGTACGGGTGTTTGCAGTACGCTGTGTAGTGGCCGGAATACGTGGTACCTGCGACACAGCATAATACCAATTTACCCACTCGTAAATTACCATTATTTTAATGCTATATGTACCTATGTCAGCCACTGAAAGGTGAAGAGGGTAAAGAATCATAATGTATATATTTTGTTAAAAGTAATTAACACCTATTGTTTATAAGAAACAATTAATTCCCTCTCCTGAACAATGCACTTTTTTGACATAGGCACTTCTAGCATTAACCCCCAGGTATATTCTTTTGATGTGTCAAAAAGATAGAGCTGAGACTCAATTATTACACGAATTTCAAAAATATATCACTACATGCCATGCGAATAAAGCATTAAATGTGATGTGGCAAAAGAATTCAGCTGCAAATGTCGCTTTTTTGCCATCACAAATATTTGTCATATCAAATATATATTGGGGAATTTACTTAACCTGTTATATATCCCCATCAGCCATATCACACAAATATATATTTATGTGTCAAAAGGATATAAGTGGTTTCAAAAGGTAATATGTGAAGAATGTGTGGAAAAGTTTTGATATGGCAAAAGGATATGTCATATAACAATAAAAATACAACAAATTAAAAACATACAAAAATAAGCATTGTGTTGAGATAGGAAATATGCTTTCCGTATGATATGAGATACTAAACTTGGAAGTAGCTATTATAATACCCTGCCCAAGCGATTTTGAAACCTTCTTTTTGCTCTCCTGTAAAATATAGTGTCTGTGACAGATACAGCCATCACACTTCCGAAATGCTCAAAAAAAAATTTATTAATGGAGATTACATTTAAATTTTTTACCCAGCTTATGATGTACAAAGTTTATATTCATCAGGGATTTTCTATCATTGCCCTGTTTCATAATAGATTGTTAATATATTCGTGTTGGGATCATAGCGGAATACATCTGGGTGTGGACCAAAGGGACTTCTCCGGAATCTGCCTGACACCTCCTATGAGAAAACTCGTCATGGAGAAAGTGGACTAATGATGGACATCAACAGTCTTCCGATCAACTCGAAGCATTTTGTGTCCTATTTTTGTTTATTACATTACATTATTTATTGATTTACGGAAAAATCCATTTTAAAATACAGAGTTAAGCATAAAAGGGATAACAAGCAGTAAAATAAGTGACAAAACATTAAATTGGTGAAGCTAAAGACAGTGAAGAATAAATGTGGACACACTCAAAGCTCCACAGGATCTGGTCTACTTCAGTGAATGTTTAAATCTGATAGACTTACACCGAACAAGTCCAGATCCCGTCTTGAGTTTACAATACGACACACAATCGAGACAATGGGGCATGAAAACCAAAGTTAGTTTTGTGGTGACTAAGGACAGCCACGTCATTATTTCTCAACCTAAAAACGGACTGGAATACAGAAAGTCACTTGAGTCAGTAAAGATGGTGCATCTATCATGCCATTTAGCATTTAATATGAAAATGGAATCAATGTTAGATCTACGCGTTGAAGACTAGAGATCTCAAGCATCTGACTATTACTGTATCATAATCGGATTGGCTCTCCTCGACTTCTGCATGGCGCCCTCCCAACTATGCCTCTGAAATGCTCACTATGGCA